>VDFB02059873.1:0-228371 GCA_007258455.2 Sequoia sempervirens
TGGCCAAAAAGCTCAACTAGAACTTACTAAAAATAGTAAGTTTACTGAATATGGTAAATTACTAAAAATAGCCATCACCACTGGAAAATACCCAGAAATTACCTAGAAAAACTCATCTCAAGTCACCAAAGTTCCCTAACCAACAATCCACTTAGCCTGCGACAACAAGAATAGGCTAATGGAAACTTAGACTGGCTATGAACAAGAAGGGGACATTACACGTACGGTTGTATTTTCCTCAAGTACTCATAATCTTCTCCTTCATTCTCTTTGCTGATCAATCTTTAAAGATCACCTAATCTCTTGGTCTTGACAACCTTGTGATCCCTTCACGCCTTTATTAGGGTTTAAGGGCATGAACCTTTCGAAAATGACCCAATTACTTTTAAGTTTTAAGGCAGCAACACCAATGTCTACTCTCCTATATGATAAAATGAATACTTGAAATAATGAACAAAATTAGTAGTGCATACCAAATAGAGGAGTAAAAGTATATATTTATTTGCACATGAAGTTATTACAGAAGTAGACTAGAGATGGTCAACCAAGGATCAAAGTCGATCCTACTAGATCATACTGCTTTCCTTGATGATAAAAAATCTATTTAAAGGATCCTATTGTTGCCAAGAGGAACACAACTGTCAACCAATTGACACTTATAACTACCTAAAGGCAACAAACTATTAATACATAGTCAAATAAACCATATTATCAAAACATAACAATAGGCATTGTACACTAACTACAATTTTCAAAATGCAATCCATTCAATTCAACTCCATGCCAATTTGTATTGATTTTATTTTATGTTAAGGAAAAATACTAGTTTTAACTAATGTGGCTTGTAAGATTTATGTTTAGGGTTTAAACCACTATTTTCTAATTTTCAACTTTGCCTTTCATAATAAAAAATACTACATTAATATGTATTTTTATGATTTTATGAATGTTAGGTTTGCACTTAACATAAAATGGCACAAGGCCATGGAAAGATAAGGTTGGAAATATTCTAAATCCTTGAAAACTAGGCCACAATATTAAGTCTCAATCTTGTAGCACTTATGGATGTGAATGCAATTAGATTTTGTTTGAGGCCATTCATGCAAAGAAGTGCAACAAGTTATTACAACAATGTCTCAAGTACCTTGATTGTGTGTAATGCAACCTTTTCCTTTAAACAAGAATGGTGGACATAGCTGCTCAGGATCCTATAGACTTGGATGAATTGAACCAGATAGAAGCTAGACTACATAGAATGAAGACACCATCATGTTTATAGAGGATGAGATTATTGATTCCAAGAAACAAGCAAAGGAGTGTGCAACAAAAGGAAAAGCATTGGATTAGATGATATCATTGTAGATAAAATTGAACTTGAGGCAAAGGAAGAATCATTGTCATCTAGTTCTAAGATGGAGTTGTAGCCTTCTAGTACATAAGTGGAAACATAGTCAATTTTTCACTAAAGCAGGGAAGAGAAAATTGTAAATTGTTGTAACTTGAAAGGATATGTAATTCTTGATGATGATTTTTAACAACAATCATCATGATTCAGAATACAAAATACATATCATATTTATCTTTTGGCCATCATTGTATTTGCATGACAATGCTATATTATACTCTTTTTGTAATCAAATCTAATAGAAAAGACTTCCCCAACATTTTACAAACTCATTTGATATATTTTGTAACTATATTTTGCATAAATTTATGTTTTTAAGGATTTTCTTTTTTAGTTGTCAAGTTTTATTGAGTTTTCGCCAAGTCATCAAGGTCTACCAAGTTTTTATTGAGTCCAAGTTTTCAAACCATGGTCGAGACATGCTAAAGTGCATTACTACATTGTTCACTTTATGCACTTTGTTATTGTCTTTGGGAAGTTTAAACATTTTAATGTGCATTTCTATAAAATCTTTTGACAAGAATTGTTACTTGCAGTTACATGTTGCAGCGCATTTACATAACATGCAACACATTTGCACAATGTTTAAGGACGACTTGACACTTGTAGCAAACTACATCAAACAATAAGTCAACTAGAACCATTCAAAGCAGTGATTTCAAGAGTGTAGTATGGTCATTGTACACCTATAATCTCCAATCCAAGCATCTTTTAAAACAAGAGAGGCCACTCCCAACATCAATTCTATGGAATTCAAACAGCATGACAGGATAAGCAAGATTACATGTGTTGATGTTAATGGAGCAGCGTCGGGCTTCTACTTCCAGCCCAGATCGCACGAAGAAGACAAATTAAATGATAGCCTAAACGGCTATTTAATTTGAAAGGCGAATTCTTGATGAAGAGGCGCTTCATCATTTAATATTTATTTTATGTGATACCCGATGTGAAGTGTCACGTCTCTTGCAAATTAAATAATGTTTATCATTTGTTAAATGATATTTTATTTATTGAGGCCGACCCATCTCTAATTGGCGATTATATTGGAGAGTCATCACATTTCATGAAGGCCGACATTACACTTGAAAGGACGCATCTATTGAAGTCTCCTCGTTCGAATTGTATATAATGAAGGTGCCATTCGATCATTCAAGCATTCATATTCTATATTCATCATAGTTTGATTATCATTCTTGTGCGAATTCATTGCATTGGCTGTGTGTTTCAAGTGCGATTTACTTCAAGGGCAGATCGATATATTGAAGAAGGCAGATCGTAGCATTGAAGGAGGCTGAGTTTGTTATTTGCAAGAAGCCTTATATTAGCTCTGTGTGTGCATCAGTTTGTGGTGCCATTCTTGGTCTCTTTATAGACCTCATTGTAAAGAAGTTCTTCATTTGACATTCAATATATAAGTGATATATTGTTGCTGGGTTTTTCTCCCTCAAGTGGAGGGTTTTCCCAGGGTATATGCTGTGTTATTGTGTCTGATTTTTGAATTAAATTTCTGCTTTTACATCTGATCATAAAATCTAACAACATGCACCTTCAATATTCCTAATGAATATGCGTTTCATGCTTCACTAAACCATCTACAGCCACACAAAGGTGTTGATACTGATTCTCCAGACAGAAAAGGAATCGAACTCTATCTGAGTACTTGACTGTGTCCTCTGCACTAAAGTGAAGGTTCTATGCAATAAACCAGTCACTTGATCAAATACAAACAATGCTTGTATTATAAATTTCATCACCATTCAACCATCAAAATAGCCCACTCCAAAGCCTCCTGTGCCTACAAGCGCTCCTCCCAAGAATTGGATTATTCAGTATCCTAAAGCTCTAAGATTGTCAATTTCCAGCACAACATGCCAGATATTTACAACACGATAAAGAATAACTTGAACGTTAAGCAAACCACATGAAACATCATTGGAGACAACAGGTTTCTCCAAAAACACCCGACTGAAGGATCTGATTTTCAAATGCAACAAGCCCTATTCTTGTCATCTTAAAGGAAGAAAAGTGCATGTATGTTTTCTTTCCTTTCTCCTCCAGTAAATACCCTTTACCCCAAGAATAAATTCAAAGAGAAATCTTACATGTTTTGTGCATTATTTAAACTAGTGATTGCAGTGTAGTTCAAATAACTTTGTTAATATGAATGAAAAATAGTTAGTGCAAATCATGGCTCCTCGGGTTATAATATTCCTGCAAAAGTACAATTTTGGTGGTTGTCAATTTCTATGAGTTCTTCTCTTGATCCCATAACAACTGGTGTTTGTAACTTTCTGTGGTTTTCACGATCACATAACTACTATAATGTTGGAAAAACACTTCTCTTGGAAAATTTCACATATTTCTTAGCTATAGATTATTTCAAAAACCAAGACACATGCCAGAAGACGTTGCTGTAAGGTTGGAGACATGCTTGGAGTTTGGAGCTATTTTACTGCATAATTCAGAGTTATATTCTAAAAGATACATGTATTTTCATTTTACAATACACAATAAGCATTTTCATTTGATATTATGATAGGAGTACTAAACATAGTGTGCCATTTTCTTCTCAATGAGAAGGTATTTTGATGTGAAACATGATATTGTAAATGACTGACTAGCTCTAAGGATCAAACATATGTGAATGAACAGGCTGTGTTAGAAAGTATTAACAACTTCTCATTACCAAGGGGCACCCCGTAACTTAATTCATAATTATTTTCTCTGCTACTGAGATTTCTACAGTACTTGAATAAAAACCAGGATAGACTAGACCATCTCATACCTCCAGCATTGCTAACCTTGCGTGGATACTCAGTAACTCTCAATAACAATGCTAATAACATCATTAACTTAACAAGCCACTTTCTTGGACACTTGGAGTTATCTTTAAAAGTCTTCAAACAACAATTTAACTTCTAGAGTCATTAATCTGACCTTTACAGGTTACTGTTTGGCTTAGGTGTCACAACCAGGGTGTATCTCTTCCCTCAAATTCACCTAAGACTTGCACCTGGCTTCACCCTTTGGGGTACGCTACACCCAGCAAGTTGGATGTAGCATTTTACCCAACTTCAACACTCAGTCATGTCTCCTGGGAATTTGAACCTGGGGCTCCACTATAAATACCCAATGTTTTACCACTTGAGCTCACCCCATTCAACTTAACCATGTCCATTTTATTTTAGTCTGTAATTAGTTTTTTTTCTATGGCATATTCATTCTTATATATTTTCTCCTAACGGATCCCTTTCATAGGTCTGAATCTTGAGAGATAAAGATCTGTTTCATTTATGTATATTCTCTTATAGTTATATCAAGTAATATAAATTACACTATAAATAGGCATGTGTTTCGTATACTCCACTCAAACAAAATGCAAGAAATAGAAAGCAAATTAGGTTTTCAGTTTAAACAAAATGCAAATGCTAATGATTTCAATGGAAAATCAAAAACCTCATAAAAATAGGCCAATATTAAAGGCCAAAATCCAATTACAGCAGTAAATAAAAATATAAACTCAACCTGGAAATCCACATATGACATCAGTTGCTATATGCATGTCTGGCACAATTCGCATCAATGTGTCAACCACATGTTTGAATTCACCAACTGTGTACTCACGCTTCATGGCCTGGAATTCAAAAAATGATTACTCAGCTCAGATAATCACTTTAAATAAAGTATTTTGCTTATTCAAACACTACCACTGTTTTCTTCTTCTACAATAATTGACAAATTCTCACATGCATTCAAGTATGAATTTCCCTTAAGCATATCCATCCCATTCAGAATCATTAATGTCTCCTGCTAGTAGAAACTCTACTTACATTCAAGACAGAATCACTTCCTGACTGCACTGGCACATGAAGAAAAGAATAAACGCATGGGTGCTGGAGTATTTCTGCAATTTCTTCCAAGTGCTCAAGAATATAAGGGGGATTTGTCATGCCAATTCGAAGCATTGTACTCCTATCAGAAGGAAGCTCGGCCCCAAGTGCTTTTAGGAGAATAGGCAGATTTACTTTGATATCCCGGCCTGCATTAATACAAAGATTCAGTTTTTTACTTTACAAAAGCATTCTAAAATTACACAAGCTAGACTTGGCATAGATTCTAGAAATTAATGAAATAGTTGAAAGTCTGCAATTTGTAACTCAAGTATGAGAATGGTCACTCTAAAAATTGCACCATCCACAAACAAGTATATTATCTATTCTTCAAGTTCTCCCAATAGTCAATTCTGAATCCTTTATGTCAACTAGCTCTTAATATCTTTTTACATTTGAAAATCCACACACATATAAATGTCAAAAATCGAAGACCTATTTGGTATTTTAAAATTAACGTTGTTGCAGAAGAAACTAACCATAAGCTCCTGTATCTTCACTGCTCAGCCATATCTCCTTAACTCCTTCAGAAATAACAGATTTGACACGGTTAACCTGCATTTACACACTTGAAATTTCTGAACAGTATCTAGTATAACACTTCTGTATATACTTTCTTAGAAAGCAAAAAACCTACATTAATTACTTCATAAAGTTCAATAGCCAATCTCCTTTGCATTACCATATTCAAAAACATACAAACCATCTCATGAAATAAATATCCTTAGGAGCTGCACTAAAAAATGCTCGCCACCAGAAAAACTAATATATAATCAAAAGGATTGAAACTTACAAGAGTATCCACAGTATAACTCCCAAGATGCCCACGAGCATGTTTAGTCTTGCAGTAAGTGCAAGCACCTAGACAGCCAACATTTATTGGAAGGATCTCCACAAATTTATTCTTTCTTATCTGGCAAAATATTTGATAGAAAACCTTATCAAAGTGGGAATTGTATATTATGAAAGTTAAGGACAGCAAGTCCTGTTTATTCGTCATTATTTTGGATAATTTTGGATATCATCATTGATCAACAACAAAAAAACCACTCCTAAGAAATGTTTAGCTTCAAATTACACATATTCAATCTATGAAAGATACAAATGAAAATATTCAAAATAGCAAGTGTCAAAAATTACACTGATGACATACTTTTGGAAGATTAAGAGCTGGCAGTGAACTCCTTTTCAAAAGCCTAACTTCATGGCCTTTCAATGTCTCTTCAACCACCTCCACTATGTGATCGATTTGTTGCACTCCAATTACACTTACACCATCTAGCTCCTTTAAGTTTCTACTTCCTTGAGGAACACAACCTGCCACAACTAGTGGCTTACTTGCAGCTTTACCTTTATGAATCAAGGTGTCCATGGCAGATTGACTGGGTGACTTCACCGTGCATCTGTACTACAAGCAGATTGTTCTTTAATTATTAGATCCAACAAGAATGCTTATTTTTTAAAAGATTCACCAAACAAACTTACAAAAAGTGTATATCAAACGTTATCCAAATAATAAGGATTTTCACAGAGACTCCCAAAGAGACACTTCTCTAACCAAAAACTTTGACTGCTATGGCTCAAATCAAACTTTCATGAAATCAAAATTTGAGTTTTGTGTATTTTAGCCTTTTCTAATTTTATTTTTGTGTCAATAAATTTATTTCTTTTGAATTGTAATAAAGAGGCACCTGCACTATAAAAGTACCTTTATAGTCTTAGGAAGCCAAAATTTTAGTTTTTATAAGGTCAAGGAATCATTAGAGAATAACATGTCACCTAATTGTATTGATGTAACTTTAGAGCAATAATTTAGTTGACTGATAGAATATTGGAGCAAAAAATTAAATAAGCAAAGAGAAAGTGAGGATTGATCCCAGGTTGGGCATTTGTACAAACTTCTACCACGATTTAGAGAGGTTGGGCATGCACCCACCTCTAGTATCAAGAAGACACTAATCTTCATGGTGTTATTTCTAGGTCATTTTTCCTTGTACTTGCTTGTAATTGTGTCTTCTATTTCCAGCCAAATTCTTCCATCATTTTTTTCCACATTATTTATTAGGGAGCTTTACAGTTGTATCAGAGCTGATCTCCTGCCAACCTGTGAGAGATCTGGGATAGTAGATCTGAGGATTTTATACTGTGTTTGACAAAAAAATTCCAGCCAAAAAGTCCTCATCAATTTGACCTAAAATATATATCAGATCTGCATATACTAGATTTGCAGACCTGCATATTTTCTGGCTGATTCAGAGTATAGTTGTAAAGAATCAGTTTGCAAGTGCACAAAAACCCCCACCAAAAGTTAACCTAAAATTTGGCCACATCAGTCATTAGAAACAAGCTGGAAAACAGTTTATTTTCTACATCATTTTGTTGGCAGAAAAATATGCTTTCTGAGCATTAAAAAATTTGCTTTTTAGGTCCTGTCACATATTCTAAAAGTTGGGTCCAAACCAGATTTTTTATTGTTGTCCACAAGTTGCATATATTTTTTTTTCTTTTCTTTTTTGTTTGTGTTTCAAGACCTACTTGACCATGTCACTATTTTAAAAGCTAAAAATTAAAACATAAAATAATTGGCACGGGAGACATAAGGAGGATCATCATGTCAGACAGGGATAGTTCTCGAGAAGGCAAGATGGATACTGGTCTCACATAGAGTTTGCTGGCACTGCAGAACATGACCATCACCATGACTGCCACCTTGGAAACTAGGTTTGCCAGGATGATGGTGGACATGGTTCAAAGGTTGGGATCATTATTACCAAAGGCAATTCCCTTGCAGGATTTGCACTGCACTGCACTGCGGGCACAGGTACAGGGATAAGATGCAGGGATGAGGTAACACTGCATCAGTAGCAAGAATCAGAATGACTACAGGTAGAGTAGTGGATGGATTCTGACTGTGATGTGAGATCGACAAATGGCTCCCAGAGATCAAGAGGTGATAGGAGTCGTAGCTGATCATCAGAGAGAGTTTGAGGAGCATAGATCCTTAAGGAGACATCACAACCCCCACCATGTCAACACCACTACCTATAGATAGGCAGTGACCACAAGATGTCTCCTTCAAATAGAGGGGATGTTTCCAAGGCATCCCTCTGATTTGGTGGCTTAGGGAAATGTCAAGACACCTCGAGGACCCTCAAGGGATTTGTTAGCGTCCCTACAACGGACTATGTCATGTCTTCTTTTTTCGAATTAAGAAAATTAATAATATTATTTAAGTTGGGAAAATTAATCTCTAATTTTAAGGTCAACTTAATAATATTATTAGTTCCTGCCATAGGCAGGTATACTAATGCAATCATCTATTTTTAATAGTTTTGTCAAGCATCAACCAATTGGATGCAAGAATTAAATTTTGTTGATTTTATTTTCTAATGTTTATATTTATTCCATATTTTTGTTAATACTACAAAACTATTTTCCTTCAATTCTATTGGTTAATAGCTTTGTACAGTAATATTTCAATATGTAAGCATTTTGAATAATGCTTGATTTTTTTGTTTCGATCATATACAAATACTATTCCTCAATAGTGTTTAACTATTCCTCAATAGTGTCTAATTGAATAATTGCAATCAAAGAGTACTATGCAAGCTAAAAACAAAGAAAAAGAGCAGAGGCTTCTATTTGATAAGACATGGGCATATTCTTTGTTGATATGGTCGGTGAGGATACTTTATGAGATCAGCAATGCAAGTAATCTTATTACTGCTTTTCATCAGAAGAGAGCATCATTTCTGAGCATTTTCTCAAACAAACCTCTTCTTTCGATGAAAAGCTCATCTGCACTGGTGCCTTTTCCTCTTCTCACAACCCCCATTGAAACAATATACAAGCCATGTATCATTCCTTACAGATTTGCTTCGGATTCTTCTCACAAGCCTACTCCAGCTGAACTTACTTGGATCAAGGTTTTCAGGAAGTCCGTTCCTTCTTTCAGGCAAGCTAATATATTATAGGCGAGCACATTTTTTTCTAAATTTGTATTGCATTGAGGTTTGGTTTTTGAAAAGTTCATTGTATTGATGATTTACAAAGCAACCTTTAATCTACATCAATTGTTTCCGCAGTTTGCCCCCCACATCAACAAATAATCTAATTTATTAATTGAAATAAGCCTTTTGTAAATTTAATATCAGGTTTCTGTATGTTAGTGTCCATGGCCATTATTTAAAAATTGGTTAAAGCTTTCGAGCAAATACACCCCTTTTGCATTATATGCTTCTACGAATCCTTTGTTTATGACCTTGTCTAGCTGGTTTTCTCAAATATGATCAGGGTCGTTTGTGAGTGCTTTTGGGGACGATCTCTCATCCCATATTTCTTGAACTATTTCCATGCTTCTTCTTCCCCACAAAATTTGTTAAGTCGAGGGTGGTTCAAGTTAACTGAATAAACTCAGCCAACTATCAAATTTGACATTACCAGAACTGTTAAAAGCAAGCAATGTAGAGACCATAGTGTATAATTGTACAAGGTCTAGTCTGCAAGATTTAGATAGTAGCAGAGGTAGAGTACTGGATTGAGGAGTTGCCTTAGGTCCAAGCAAGCAGTTCACTGGAAGGAGAGCAACATGATCTATAAAATCATCGAGCATTCAATTGACATTGGCGGTTGGAGAGCGATCACTATGAACTAGAGATTGCACCTTATCACAGAGTTGGGAATGGTAAAATCTAGCACAGTCACTTGTGTTTCCTGGCAAGAAGGTATACCCCATCTGATTGATCATGGATTCAAATGAAGAAGATTAAGAGGATTCCAGAAATAGAACTCATGGTTCTGAGGAATGCGATGGAGGGAATTATCCGTAAACATTATTAATAGTTGAAGCACATGGTAAATTAGGTGGAGGGAATTGTCAATAAATATAATTATAATTGATAGTTGAAGCAAATGGTAAATTAGGGTACATAGCATATTTCATCTACCACTTTATATGAACCAAATTATATTGAATTAGTTTAAAATGTGCTTTTGGAAGGCCTATATTTCTTTCTTATATGCACGGTGCAGTCCTCCTGCTCCCGCACTAAACTCGTTGCCTGCTCCCACCCCCAAGACTCATTATGGATGTGTGGCATGCATGGTATAAGATCACATAGTTTGGTGTTTATCATTTTGAGTAGCTTTTGATGGTGAAGCAACCACGTGGTAAATTCCTAATTATTTACCTTGCACTTTGAAAAGTGTTGTCTCAAAATTTTTCTCTTCAATTTTTTCATGGCAAGATAAATCTTAGATTTATCCAATGAGTGAGGTTGGCAATCAATTTATTAAAAAATATGTGGAATATCCAAGAGTTTCTCTTGAAAGAGTATTTAATCTATATTTCTCCTTATTGCATCTTTGTAATGTCCCTGTTAATATTTAAGCAAATGCTTTTAACAGATTTAAATATACTTCCTCAAAACCTTATAAATCGTGAATTACATCACGGTTTACTAGCTACATTAATGATTTTTGTTTTATACTTTAGACTTCATTATTTTATCTTAAAATAACAAACTCTAATATGTTCAACCCAAATTTTTCTTGATTTGCACATTAATAATAACAATCTAATAGATATACTTTGGATTTGTGTATTATAACAAGGTTTAGCAATGATTGAGGATTCCTTAGCATCTTGTACATCAAACCCAATTTTCCCTTCACAAGTTTTAAATTAACATTGATACCTAGATTTACAAATAAAGCCAAAAAAATAATAAAAGGTAGGTTTCGTAATACTATCTTATATTTAATATAATTTGGGATTACACTAAAATACACTGCAATAATAACATAAACAACAACAATGATAATGGAGGACAGATTTGTTAGTTAACTGCCATCGAAAACCAAATTCAGATTATTGTTCTTTTTAATTATTACTTTACTTTCAAACTAAGTTAAATGTAAATATATACAGTGGCAGCCTGCTCACTTTAAAATTCACTACTATGTTAATAGTATTATATGATTAATATAAATGAATTTATGATTAATATAAATTAACGTTTGAACAAAGATATATTTTTAATAAACTCATTTATATTTAATTTATGTTAAATAATGCAATAAACAGTTCGAGAATGATATCTCGGTGTTATTTATATAGATTATTTAATAAGATACAGAAGCTAGTTGAATAATTGCAATCAAAGAGTACTATGCAAGCTAAAAACAAAGAAAAAAAACACAGGCTTCTATTTGATAAGACATGGGCATATTCTTTGTTGATATGGTTGGTGAGGAATCTTTATGAGATCAGCAATGCAGGTAATCTTATTACACCCCCTCATGTGCTTCCCAAGCCTCCTGGATACACAAATCCAGGTGGTAGTGCTTTTGATCTTGAAGCTGGCCCTACTCCAACTACGACTTCTAAGGCAACAACGCTCTCAACTGGCATGGGGGACACCACTCAGAAAATCATGAAGCCATCACAAGTTCAAAAGCCTGAATTAGCTCCTCCAAATGCACTACCAACAACATCCACAGCTTCTCCTATTGCTGTTCCAGCAGAAAAGAACACCTTAAATGCTGATAAGAACAATGGGGTGTTGCCCAAGAGCAGTCGTCCTAAGACAAAACCTGTTAGAGTAAACAGAGACGGAGACCCTGAACAGGACTGTGTGTCGGAGGATGTTGAAGAAATGATGGTTAAGCAATCTAATTTAAATTATGATATTAGAGAGTCTCCTGGAATCAGTAAGCTTGTCTATGCTCATCAAGTATGAATAACATCCTTGAATTTTCAAATCACATTTTCTCTTGTACTCTCTTTATGGCTACATCGTATTTTATGTGTTAATAAAGTGTTAGAAGATGCATTCATCGTTTCAGGACTGCTTGATTATGGTTTCATGTCCAGATTTTGTCACATCATGACTCTCTTGGGTTCTATGTTATCAGATGGCTGAAGCAAAATGTTAACTTTCTCCCATATTTGGAAACCCATTCTCTAGAAACTGATGTTCTTATGTCATCTCTGGCTGTCAACTATTAAGCCTGTACATTTTGCTTGGAAGGTTGAGAAAAAGTAAATTGGAACAATTTTTGAATTACAATGCTGTGATGTGATGAAGGTGGGAGCAGAATTCATCCCAGGACATTCATGCTCATATTTGCTGCCACGGCTGTGCCCATTATTAATGAAAAGAATGGAGAGAATGAAACCTTGCTGGGCCTCACTTTGTCATCTGGTCTGGCTGTGATGATTGTCATACTCTCAACTGGACACATTTCTGGAGCACATCTCAATCCCTCTCTCACCATTTCCTTCACTGCTCTCCGCCATTTTCCATGGATTTAGGTTCCATTCCTTCCCACTCCTAACCAGAATAATTTCTTACTTCCCTCTCCTGTCTGGTTTTCATACTTTCTTTCTTTTCTGTGAATAATTTCCTCTTTCCCCCATTTTCTAGTTTTTACAAATTCAATGACCATCTCTTAGGTATCTAGTATTCACAGATTCAATGGCGCCATCTCTTATCTAGTATTCACAAATTCAATGCCCAGTGATCCACAATTAGGCTAAATTTAAATGCCATATAGTCGTATTTATGCATTTTTTGTGCATACAATTCAAATATTTAGTAAAGACTGTACTTGGACAAACCGTCAAAAACCTACGACTTGATAGTATAATGGATATGTTAATGAAGACAACTTTGAATGAGACAATCATCACAGACAGCCATGTTTGACTGTCAAATTTAGGCCCTTACATGTTATGTTTGTTTCCAATTACTTTATTTTATTAACATCCATGGTTAGCCGCATCCTTAGTCTTATAGGGATTAGCTCTATCACATGATTTAACCCTATTCCTTTAATAGTAAGTCAAACATATGATTTACATTTGGTTATACACTAAAGTGGCTCAAATTCCAAAGGCAGACAATGCATTGCTCTGCTGATAAATCCATTGTTCAAATGTTACTGCCTGATCTACACAACACCACATATGAAGAATACATTGAAGATAAATCTGTTGTCATCTTCATGTTGCATGATTTCTCAGCAACAGGCCACTTCACATTGAACCATAACAATGTCATAATCCATGCCAATCTTGTTCAGCAATAATCAACACATCATTTGAAAAGGTTAGTATAATTTTTCCAAACATTTTTACTATATGCATCTATCTATTCATTCAATATTCTTATATAATACAATAATGATTTTCTAACAACTATCTCAATACAATATTTGCAGGCAGCAAATGAGACACAAAAGGGGGCAATATTGCACTTCTACCATCTGGACAACCACTATCTTTTGTGCTTCAACATGTCTGATAAAAATCTATTAGTTGATTTCAAAAATTTGTCATGACATCAACTATACACTTCAATTGCATAATTATTTATGATAAAACATGTCAATTGCTACATGCACAATTATTTGTATAAATTTTCAAGTTATATGATCCCTATCATACAATGATAACCCTATGACTATATATTTTCTATTCATAAATATTTGTGAACAATAATATTTAAATTACATTTCCTCTTATAATAAGTAAGGATTTTGCTCACATCAAACATTTAAAATATTGCACTTCTACCATCTGGACAACCATTATCATTTGTGCTTGAACATGTCTAATACAAATCTATTAGTTGTTTTCAAAAATTTGTCATGACACCAACTACAAATTTCAGTTGCACAATTGTTTATGATAAAACATGTCAATTGCTAACTCTCAAACAACCAAACACAACTCACAATCGGCAGGAACATGACGCAAATGCGTCTCTTGTTATAATTAAAATAAGAGGTGTTTTTAAACACTAATTTTAAGATAAAAGTATTTTAAATACTTTTAAAAAAAAAATTAAGCATTTTTAAATACTTAAAGGAAATTTAGGACCCAAGGGCCCAATTCAAAAAGGTATATCAAAGAGGTGCCTATCTTCATTTGGAGATCATTCAAGCTATCATTTGCATACTACTTAAGATTTGAGCAATTGCTCAATCTAAAGCATACAAGGACGAAAATCCTTGTTTCCAATCCAGGTCGTTGCAGATTTCTAGGGTTTCATGTATATTCCAGCAGTGGCCTAGTGTAAGTTGCAAATAAAATTCCATTTTTTGGGTTGTCAAAATATTCCAGCATTGCAAAACTCATGCCAGCCAGCAAGAAGGGCATCACAGTCAGATCTGAGCATCTCCAGCCTATTGTACATTTTCCAGGTGGATTTGCAGCATAGTTAACCAGCACTATACTGGAAACTGCATTTTCTCGGGTTTAAACAGCAGCAGAAAAATTACTATTAATTTTCCCAGCAACCATACAACAAGAGCATTCACAGCCATTAGTACAACAAAAAAAACCTAGCCGTACAGTTGTACAGCTACTACAATGAGTGATAATTTTGTAAATTTTGTAAATTTGCATTTTGGCATTGTAAACAGTTGTTCTTATTTTTCTGAAATAAAATAAATTATTTTGAAAGGGTTTCCAACTTTTCTTTGCCCCTAGAGTTTATTCTATTTTTTTCTACACCAGTTAGGGTTTGCTCCAAATGTCAGAAAAATAAATTCAGAAGCAAAATAAGCCATTCTTAGAGGTTTCAAGCAACTTTATGCAAATCTAGGGTTTACTCTGAATTTTGAAGCAGTTTGGCTTTAATTTGGAAATCAGAAAATTACATTTTTGAAATAAATACTGGCTATTACATTCCATTTATTGAAAAATCAGAAAGAAACCAGAAATTCACATTTTCAAAGTTAAATATTGGTTGGCACATTCCACTTTCATTTGAAAATTCAAAAATATAAATCAGCCATTAAAATATTTCAGGGACTATTAGGTCTCAAAATCACTTGCTTACTTCCTAGAGCAAAATCTCACTCACAAGGCCATGGTTGTCATCATGCAAATGAAATCAGCTCATCAACAGACTATGAAGGGATAATTGCCAAATCTATGAGAGTGGGTTAGATATCCTATGTTTCGAGCTTAGCTTAGACTCGGAAAGGTTTTCCCAAGGGTATACCTTAACAGGTATTGGAATCACATAAAATGATCAATGAAAGGACAAGGATAGCCAAACCCAACTTGAAGTCTTGGTCCAAAAGATTGTCACCGGACTAAGAACAACGAGCTGCTTATAACCCCTATATACTGATAACCATATGTAATCGTGACCCACATGAGATAGTTTCATTTGAATAGCTCTCTTGATGATAAATCCCTGGTTATAATACGAGGTCATGGATACATAAAAATTACTCCTACTCCTACACTATTGGTTTGTGTTTGATTTAGTAGTGCGAGATTGGATTATGGTTCCAAACTGGTGCCTATCTATTGGGCAACAAAGTCATAGCACTGAGAAAGGAACAAACAGGAAAGGAAGAACATAGATCAATGAACATGAAACCTTGCAACAGAACATACTTAGTAATCTAAACACAACTACATATATTCATACATAAAACTAAGAAAGATCATTACAAGCCTTGCAAAGTCTACAGAATAATGTCATATTCACCTAACTCAATGTTACATTCATACCAGCAAAAGTGGCAAGAGAAAATATCTACCAATGACTAAGAAACTCTCCTAAATACATACAAAGTGCCATGGAGACATTCTACAACAAAATCTCATTACAATATTAATCTTCTTCTATTCCGAGTCTACGATCTCTCAAAAAACTGGACTGTGGCGTTAGTGGATGCCCAGCAACTTCTTTGGCATCTGAAAAACACACAACGAACCAACCTCTTTGAAAATGGGACACAATGGCAACATATACAACCACGAGCCAAATGCTAATCATTGCACAGTGTAGCAAATGACAAATTGCGCCCAAAATGGACGTCACAGATCAAAAGATGTGCTCTACAATAACTTCTGGTAGTTGAGGGAGCCGCGCCATTAATGTAGGTAGATGAACCACAGGTGTGGCCAACCATAACGGTGATTGGTGAATTTGAAATCTGCAAGTGAACACCTCAAGCGCCAAAATATCATCACAGCAATTGCGTCATTAATTCTTGGTTGGTAGAAAAGTACCAATGACACTTAGATCTATTTTGAAAATCATCAAGCGAGCAATCACAGACCAAATTGTGAAAAATATAACAATCAAATCCTCTGCAACTCAAAACAATGCATTGCGAGATTCCAAGGGTCATTTGGATCAAGAGTGGGAATTTTACCACTATCGGGTTGTTGCGAGAATTTTAGGTGAAAGTGCATCTGCACCTTCAGGAGATATATCTGGTTCACATCGAATCACCTGCAAATCATTTATATAGCACTTCAGTCTTCAACAACTCCTTGACGATCGAAAGGCTCCATCAGGTTCAAGCAGTCGAAAAACCTCCAACTGGAATTGGCGGAAAAACCAAGTGCATCTGCACTTTATCAACATGTTCAGTTTGGACAGAAAGTCTTGGTGGTGACGTCGACACAAGGTGATGTTAGCATGACATAAGCAAAGAAGAATGAGATGGATTGGGAGGCTCTAGATATGGTGGCATCATGATGTCATAAGCAAGATGGGATGACGTCAACAGAACATCATTCAAGTACGGATGTAGGGAAATGATGTGGAATTGGTTTACAGGAAAAGTCATCTAAACTGGATGAAATAATCTAGAAAGGTGAAGTTCAAATGGTGGATGAAAGCCCACAATAGGATGGATGCAGAAAAAAGGAAGTGAACCGGACAATTGCACACGAAAAGAGAAGTTCAATTGAAAATGCCCGCAAAAGAGAAGATAATGTCAGCAGGACATATGTCAGAAGATAGGGTCCATCGGCCCACAAAACCTTTACTTGGAAGATTTGAGAATGCATTTGCAAGAAAATGATGGGCAAGTGGAATATGCGAGAAAATGATTGGCATGTGGAATGGGTTGGTTCACATGGAAATGCCCATAAATGTCTAGTTGGGCAAGATTTTCTTGCAAAGCGGGAGATTCTAAGTGAACTAGACATGTAAAGGGAGAAGGGCTGAAGTTCATATGGAAGAAGGATTCCCTCAAGTTTGACACTCAATCAATTTTTTTAGCACTTGAGGCCTTTCAAGGAAAAATATGGTGATCTACACCATGCAGAAGAACGGACCAGAATTGCACATTAGCGAGGAAATCCATCTGAACAGAACACTTGTGGGTCGGATGGACTAAACTGCATGGAGGAATAAAACCCGCAAGCCTGTAACTTCTTAACCATAAGGAACTTTGTAAAACTTCAAAAGGCAACTTGACTTAATTTTTCATGCTCTATCCGCTAGTGCTAAAATTTTTTGACAAAACCACACCCATGATTGATTTCTTAGATTGGTTATAAGCTTGGCCAAAATGGTTAAGGCACAAAAAGGGGAAGGGACTCAAGCAAGAAACACAACTGCAGATTTGAGTCCCAATAGGAACATTGCAGACTAGAAACTCCCACTCTTCCCCTACGTAAAACAACAAAAAAATATATATATTTTTTCAAAAAACAATCATTTCTTTAATATTTGGGCCATTATCCCTTATCCCAATGGTTTGTGGACCCCACCCACACCCTAAGCACTCACAAAAATCAATAAATTAAGATCATAGCCTCACTCCACATCAATATCAAGCTTCAACAGCATTGAGCGAGGCTGCCAGTTGCAACAGAAAGCTACAAGAGTGAAAACATTAGGATAGGAAAGTGAGCAACAAAGTGAGAGAGAACATTAGCACAAAAATTGTGTAGCCCTCATCATTTAGACTAGTTAGATTCTTCAACTTCACTGTTAGTGTTATGAAGAATGAAAATTTGGTTCAAAATAGTAAAGACTTGGTGTTGCCAAAAACATAGAGATAAAATTGTTTAAAAAAAAAAAGGTTTATGTGGTTTTGAAGGCCTTAATTTGGATTTGGTGGCTGCCCTCAGACCCCATGTGGGGTGTTGCCCCTAGACCCCACTAGGGGCTCCATCCCAAATCCTTATTAGCTGCCATCCCCCCACCGTCTCCAAATCTAGGCCCTTAATCCCCTATCCCAAGACTTTGTGGACAATAGATTTTTATTTTTGGTATAAGAAATATATCTAAGATTATGACTATTAATATAAATTTCATAAATATTTAAGAAGTTAATACATAATATATAGTACATATTAATAAAGTTATCATTATTAATATAAATTATAAATATTAATGAAGTTAATATATAATAATAAATTATAAAATTATGAATAAAATTAATATTAAAAAAGGGACAAAGTTAAACTTAATAAAGTTAGAATTTATAAATAATAATATATTAATTTTATAAATCATTAACATTATATAAAGTTTGAACCAAAACTTCTAAGGTTAAAAAAAGCATTAAAAAATGTGTTCAAAAAACCACTTGCTCTTCCACTGCTGCTCCCAACACCAGTGCTCCCCAGTGCAAAATGCATTTGCTCACCACTATCAAAGGCAAACAGAAAACCACAGCACTGTCAAACACAAACAAAACACACAGAAATGGCACAAGATAGATAAACACAAACATAACATGGAGAAAGGGTTGCAGTTTCAGATAACCTCAAACATGAGCAAAACATATTGAAAGGGTAAATAGCTGCAATGAATACTGCCAAACAGGAAGAGAAAGTACAGGATACGTTTTTCAGTCACACTGAGGCATGTTTTATAGAGCGAAAAACATGGAACTCTAATTTAAAAGTCATCTTTTTAACAAGTTTAAAACAATTTTCCCTTCAAAAATTTGTCCAGCCATTTTTATGCCAATTTTGGACAACTTTTAGGACTTTTTTTAAGATTCATGGGATCTCAAATTTTCAGAATAAAATTCAACGAACCTATTGACTCGGAAGATATTTACAGATTACTATAAACTCAACAAGAAAAAATTGTTACAAAAAAAAGAATGGATGCTTCTCCATTGTTGCTCCAAATATTAACACTCCTCAGTGCAAACGCATGTGAGCGCCATTATCAAAGGCAAACAAAAAATCACAGCACTGTCAAATACAAACAGAACACACCAAAATGGCACAGGATAGATAACATCAAACACATACATAACTTGTAGAAAGGGATGCAGTTACTGATAACCCTCAAACACAAGCAAAACACATAAAAAGGGAAAATAGCTGCTATGAATACTACCAAAACATGAACAGAAAGTAGAGGATACATTTTTCAGTCATATTGAGGCATCTTTTATAGGGTTAAAAAAACATGAAACACTAATTTATAATTCATCCTTTTAACAAATTTAAAACAATTTTTTCTTTGAAAATTTGTCCACTTATTTTTATGGCAATTTTTAGGACTTTTTTAAAGATTCCATGGACTTCAAAATTTCCTAATAAAATTCAACAAACCTGGTGACTTAGAGGATGTGTATAGATTACTGTGCACTCAAATTTAACAAATTTAAAACACTTTTTCCTTTGAAAATTTGTCCACTTATTTTTATGGCAATTTTTAGGACTTTTTTAAAGATTCAATGGACTTCAAAATTTCCTAATAAAATTCAACAAACCTGGTGACTTAGAGGATGTGTATAGATTACTGTGCACTCAAAAAGAAAACTATTAAAAAAGCTACATTATTCCCCGCACAGATGAGTTGTTGGATGAGCTTCAAAGAACTAACTATTTTCAGAAGGTTCATTTGAGATAGGGGTACCATCAGATCAAAAGTGTGGCCTGGGGGTGTGCCCAACACAGCCTTCTGTAGTCATTGTGGGCATTTCAAGCTTTTGCTGATGCCATTTTAACTCAACAATACTCTAGTGACATTTTAGTCTTCAATGAACAAGGTGTTTCAGGGGCATATTTAGAGATTTGCACTGGTTATTCTGATATACAGTTGATCAAGGGACGACCACCTTCACCATCTTGAGATAACATTGGGCATTTTATAAGAGCACCAGCTCTATGTGAAGAGGTTGAATGTGAGTTTGGTGTGAACAAGCTCCTATATTTGGGACACATCATCAGTTCAGAGGCTGTGAAGGTGGATCAGGCAAAGATCAAGGTAATACAAGAGTCCAATACCAGAGAAACTTACACAATTGAGGGTTCTTGGGACTATGCAATTACAATAGACGGCTTGTATGAGGTTTCTCACAGTTAGCAACATCTCTAAGCAAGCTTACCAAGAAAGAGGCTAGCAAATGGAATGAGGCAGCTCAAATGGACTTTCACAAGCTTAAGAAAGTAATATGTGATTGGCCAGTTTTATCTAACCTATATTTTTCCATTCCCTTTTAGTGCAGTATTATGCTTCAGGAGAGGGGACTCGAGTTTAAAATCGAATGAAGTGGAGAGACTATTTGCCATCGACACTAAGAAGATGTAGGCAGTGATGCATGCTTTATCTCAATTTGGGCAATATTTAGTATATGGGAAGTTTGTTTTTCAAAATGAACACAATAGTTTTGAGTACTTTACAAGACAGAAGGATTTGAGCAACAAGCAATATAAGTGGGTGAACAAGATTTCTACAATTTCGAGATTGAGTACATATGGGATAAGAGTAGCTCAGCAGTTGACACATTAACATGCATGTATATATGTCATGCTATATTTGGGATGGTTACAAATTGCAAGCAAAGACTATTGGCTGAGCGCACTGAATATCCTTTTGCAGGGCATTTGTTGGATGGTCCCTTAGAGATGGATGAGTAGGATTTATGGTACACAATGCACGATGGGTTGGTTTTGTAACTTGTATAAGCACCATATATCTGTGCCACCTCATTTTCACTTGAATATGATACAGAGATGTTGGCCATGATGCATGCTTTATCTTGATTCAGGCAGTATTTACTGTGGGAAGTTTGTTGTTGAAATTGACTGCAATAGTTTCAAGTACACAAAATAGAATGATTTGAGCGGCAAGCAATAGAAATGGGTGAGCAAGATTCAATCTTACAATTTCAAGATTGAGTACATATGGGGTAAGAGTAATTTGGCAGCCAAAGCATTATCACAGATGCATATTTGTCATGCTATATCTGGGATGGATGAGTAGGATTTGAGTTACATGGTTGAAAAATGGGTTGGTTTATTTAATAAGAACCATATCTATGTACCACCTAGTTCTCACTTGAAGTGAGAAATATTGAGATCAGCTCATAGCAGGACATTAGGGTTTCTTCAAGACCTACCAAGTTGTTTGTGGGAGGTTCTCTTAGAAGGGCCTCAAACAAGATGTGACAAATTATGTAAGGAAGTGTGATGTATGTCAGCAAAGTAAGGGAGAGACTAGTTATCTAACAGGTTTGTTACAACCTCCCCCTACTCCTGAATGAAAATGGTCAGCAATATCCATAGATTTCATTACTGGGTTGCCTCCTACTAGAGGAAAGGAAGGTATTTTAGTATTGGTAAGACCAACTGACAAAGTAAGGAAGCATACTTTTAGTGTCTCCCAGGTGTATAGTTAATAGGTGATAAATGTGTATTTTAGGGAGGTCTTTAGACTTCACAGTTCCCCTTAGTTCATATTTAGTGATTGGGATAGCTAATTTATGAGCAACTTTTGGCGGGAGCACTTTCAACTAGTGGGGATAGAATTGATGTGTAGACCAAGATAGCAAATAAGTGGGTTGAGAAGTATTTGAGATGCAACACCACCAATCAATACATAGCACAGGTCAAATGGTTGTTTCTGCTAAGTATTGTTATAATACCACCTACCACACAACTATGCAGATGACAAGTTTCTATGCATTGTACAGATATGGCATTCTTTCTGTAATATGCTGGACCAAAATTTTCCAATTTTCACAGGTTGTGGTGCACAAGCATTTCGTCAAACACTTTGTAGGTAATCAAATATGAAGTATTTCTGAGTATAAACACTAAGAGTTGCTGCTACTAGAATTTAAAATCATAAATTTAACATAAAACCATAATATTCTCCATAGATCTCACATGGGCATTTTGTCAAATAGTTTGCATTTCAATGGTATGTTGGCAGAGCATCATATATGACCACCTAAAATCAATCTTCCTTAATTATTAGTGCTGATAACACTTTTTCTGATTAAAATTACTGAGAAATGCATAGAATATATATTATTTTGATCAACATAGAAACTGCTGCAGCAACTATAGTATACAAAAATTTCATACGAAGTATTATTGATATCAAAAATGAGCAAATATTCATAAGATTGATTTCCGAACCTTACTATTGAGAACCAAACATCCACATCAGCACTCAATATTCATACTTTGATTGTCGTTAAAGACTGTATGACATGTTAGTGTTTGGTAGCTTCAGGAGATATTTTCTCCTTAATTTATTCTTATAAAGGCAGGTTGGCCTTATTTTTATAAAGGAAAATTATACTTGTTCAAGGTTGCCTCTAGGATGAAGGGTTGCCTAACTTGTATAAATAGGAGAAGGTGTCTCCTCATTTCATAATTTTATCAAGCAACTCATTCTTCTCTCTTCAAGTTCACACTTCAGCAGCAGCTCACCAATTTTAGAAGCAAATCTGATTTCAAGAAGAAGTTTCTTCATTTTGTATCAAGGAGAATTGTCTCTACACATTGTATCAAATTCGGCCTTGTGTAGGGCCTGCACTGTAAGCAGATTTCTGCTCTTATTCTGTAAATATATAAGAGATATATTTTGCTGGGATTTTTCTCCCTCGAGAAGGACGGTTTTCCCAGGGTAAAATGTTGTGTTCTTGATCTGTGTGTTTTCTATTTCTGCTTATTTACATTTCTGGTCTATAAACTAACATGGTATCAGAGCTGGTTTAAGGGAAGTACTGATCAGATTTAAAGCAGAAATATATGGGAATCATCAATGAGAAAAAGAAGGTTGAATTACAGCCTCTATAAGCAGTTGCCTGTAGGAAATTACATTTGGTCTTCAAGGGAATCTGTTGGAAATAGATGTCTGTGGGATTCTAAAACAACAAAAATTGCTGCAAGCTTGAGGGGCCATCAGGGTCATATCTAATTCAGCAACCTGGCAACCCAGCGACCAGGGATATCATCACATCTGAGGGTACTAGGCCTATTGCCTATCATCGGAGTGTTGTTTCCAGCGTTCCCACCACTCCAGGTTCTTATTTGTAAGGCGACAAACAAAGTCATCAGTCACTATCATACCCAGGAGCGCTTGTTCATGCACAAGTCCAGATTAGGATTACAAATCCTTGCACAGCAGCATCAAGTCTGATTACATTAAATGCTCATTTTTTGGTGCATGCACAGTTAGACGATCAGGCTTGAGGGTTAATATGCCTACAACCTTAGCTGGGTGTCATCCATTTCTTCCAGACTGAGTTAAACAACCTACAGCTGATCAAGGTCACAAAAATATGCAATCATTCCACTACAAACATCTGTAGGGTTTAGAGGGTCTAATGGCTTCCTCTGCTATGCATATTATTTCTGCTAAATTTACAAGCGATATTGTTTGCTGCAATGCCAAGCGTAGCAGAGTGTGAACCCTTAGTCTGAAGCAGAGGAGAAGAAGTTTAGCAGTCAAGGCTGGGAGTGATGTTGCAGGGATAACATACAGAGATGCAGGCGTTGATATAGATGCTGGCACAAAGTTGATGGAGTTGGGACTAAGTTGAAGCTTGCATTTGAATCTGGCATACACAATACAATTGGGGTTGATCTGGTAGCTATGAGTGTAAATGATATTGTAACATCTGGAGCAAAGCCATTATTTTTTTTAGATCTTGCAACCAGTCATCTTGATGTTGACCTAGCTGAAAAGGTTATAAAAGGGATTGTGGATGACTGTCAGCAATCAGATTGCATTCCTTTAGGTGGTGAGACAACAGAAATGCCAGGATTTTATGGTGAAGGTGGCAAAGATGAGACACAGCTACAGGTCTAGCTCAATGGTGTACCAACATAAAGAGATAAGTATTTTATGCTTGTACCTTGAATAAATTTTATGTAGTTAATAATAATTCATGCAAAACATTGGGAATAGTGAATCTTGTATGCTTCTAACATTGGTCTCTATAATGCTCTTCGGGGTAGTGTGATTCTATGAACTATTATTAATCTCTCTAAGATGCTTCCAGGACGGATCGAGGAGCATAAGTTGATGAGAGATTGCATAAGGAATTCAAGAGAGGAAGAGCGTGATGCATCATGTGAGGAACTCATGCCAGCTGAAGAAATGAACACACGTGGAGACATAGCTTGCAGCCTTGGGACTGAGTTGGTGTCACATAACTCTCATGATTCTTCACTGGAGACATCTTTTGAGGGCAAAAGGTTGGGTCAGACTTGGATGGAGAATTTGCATCAGCAAAGAAGATTGAGAAAGATGATGACACTAAACAACGGAGAACCTATTCAGATTGTCATTGCGATCAGCTACTTCGAAGAGGAGGAAATGGCATTCAGAGGGAGTTAAATTCGGAGAATTCAAGGCACAAGTTGAGATCATGTCCAAGAAGAGGATGAAGGTTCTGAGTCTCGTCATTGGAGGGGATTTCACTTCCAGACGATTTCTTTGCAATCTCTGAGGCAAGGATCAAGAGGGAGTTTTGTGACTCACTAACAAGAAGTGAAGGTGTTAGCTAAGTGGGTTGCAATGTTTGGAAGACCTCTTCTGCTGCTGAGAACAAAATTGCAAGCTTCGCAAACCTGTTCAAAATAGGGTGATCTGGGATGAGGTCGAGAAGGACAATCCTAACTCTCACAAGTTAGTAGTGTCAGAAGTGTGCATTGGAAACCATTTCTCTAAGGCAAGCATTGCAGGCGATCTTGGACGAGGAGGTCATGAGGTTGATGCAAGTACTTGGAGCTTCAGAGGGAGTCACATCATCATGAAAATTTGTTGTAGTGTATATTTCTCTGAGACGGAGAAATATGAGGTGAAAGCCCTTGTAGTGTATATTTCTCTGAGACGGAGAAATATGAGGTGAAAGCCCTTGTAGTGTATATTTCTCTGAGACGAAGAAATATGGGGTGAAAGCCCAAAGCGCTTGTAGTGTATATTTCTCTGAGACGAAGAAATATGAGGTGAAAGCCCTTGTAGTCTATATTTCTCTGAGACAGAGAAATACGAGGTGCGAGCCCTTGTTCATCTCTGAGACTAAGATGAGACGTCATGTTCAAAGACTCCATGATGACATCACGTTGAGAGACTCCATGATGAACCCTTGTACTTGTGTTTCCTTCCATACATGGGAGTAGCCATTGTGGACGTCATGTTGAAAGACTCCATGACGATATCACATTGAGAGACTCTGTGATGAACACTTGTACATGTGTTTCTTTCCACACATGGGAGTAGCCATGGTGGACGTCATGTTGAGAGACTCCATGACAACATCACGTTCTGTGATGAACATTTGAGCTTTCCACAAATGGGTGTAGCCATTGTGGGCGTCATGTTGAGAGACTCCATGACGTAGATATCTGGAAAATACCTCCCTAGCTAAGAGGGAGTGTTAGTGTTTGGTAGCTTCAGGAGATATTTTCTCCTTAATTTATTCTTGTCAAGGCAGGTTGGCCTTATTTTTATAAAGGAAAATTATACTTGTTCAAGGTCGGCTCTAGGATGAAGGGTTGCCTAACTTGTATAAATAGGAGAAGGTGTCTCCTCATTTCATAATTTAATCAAGCAACTCATTCTTCTCTCTTCAAGTTCGCACTTCAGCAGCAGCTCGCCAATTTTAGAAGCAGATCTGATTTCAAGAAGAAGTTTCTTCATTTTGTATCAAGGAGAATTGTCTCTACATATTGTATCAAATTCGGCCTTGTGTAGGGCCTGAACTGTAAGCAGATTTTTGATCTTATTTTGTAAATATATAAGAGATATATTTTGCTAGGTTTTTTCTCCCTCGAGAAGGAGGGTTTTCCCAGGGTAAAATGTTGTGTTCTTGATCTATGTGTTTTGGAGGGTAAGCTCCTCTAAGGCATTACACCTGCAATCTCTAACCAAAATTGCAGCAATCTTCTGCAAGCACGCGGCAAATTCCCTTGACATCAGCTTTCCTCTTCCTTGTTTCCAAGGCATCTATGTCCTGGAGTCCACAGTCCCCTACATTGGAAACACAACTTTTCCTTCTAAGTTTTTCCCTGGATTCATCTTTTTTTGTTTTGGAGGGTAAGCTCCTCTAAGGCTAAATTTGAGATTCTTTATTTTGAAAGGGATTCTTTTGTTGTCTTGCATGCAAATCCATGAACTGTATTTACCCTTAGGGGTAGAAAACTCCATGTTATGTGCTCTTCTTATTGAGTCATGTAGAGTAGGTGGGTCAAATGCCTTAACCCAACCACATGGTGGTTCTGTCAATCCTTCCATAAAAAGGACTATCTGTTGATGTAACTAGCAGCCGCGGGCCTCATACTTCCAGGCACATATTCTCATGAAGGAAATAAATTGAATACAGCCTATGGCTATTCAATTTGTATGTGTTCGATTAAGTTGTGATGAGGCACTTCACAAAACATGATTTATATTATTTAATAATATTTTACTTGGGCTGACATTTTGATGTGGCGCGATTTTCTCAAGGAACACGTCTCTTGTTTGGAGGCCGACCTCCTGCTGGGAAAAGTTGCCTCCCCTCATTTGGCTCATGTATAAATATAAGATGGAGTACATTCATTTGACAATCAAGTTCATTAATATAATTCACATACCTGGAGAAGTTCGCAATTCAGCAGATCATCATTCTATAGCAGCAGTTTGACTTCAAGGAGAATTATGTTCATTTGTATTTCACATCTAGAGAGGTGTTGTCATTCATTGTATCAAATAGGCATTGTGTTATGCCTGAGTTCTAAGCAGATCTTTGCTCTTTTCTATCCATATATAGGAGATATATTGGCTAGGTTTTTCTCCCTCATGTGGAGGGTTTTCCCAGGGTATCTTATGGTGTTCATTGTCTTATGTGTTATATTTTCTGAGTGCTTTCTGTTTTGTTATATCTGATCATGTAAAAACCAACACTATCAACCTCCTCTCTAAAATATTAGGAAACATAACTCATAGCCTTTGAAGTTTTGAAATATAAGCATCTACTATACCATGTTGTTTCAAATGGGCTAGCTCCCGGAAGTGTATCTTTGGATCCCTCTTATCAAACCTATCAATCAATCTCTATTGAAATCTGCATAAGAAGTGATATTGTCATGCCTGAAGGTCACCAAACAATGGTACCAACACTCATGAGCCTTCCCATCCAAATGAAGTGTGGCATACTTAATACATCTTGTCTCTAACATGGGGTTAAGCTGAAAATATGTGTCTAATTTCTGCACCCACGAACGTGCAGTACACTTCTTGAAACCATCATAACTAGGAATGGACAACTTGCCCACTCAACATTGCAACTCTTGGTTAGATCCTTGTCCACTATCTCCTTTAGGCCTATTTGAAATATCCCCCCTCCAAATGGATATTTGCTAACTAAAAACTCCCTGTATGTTTGCTTGTGTTTTTAAAGTTTTTGTTTTGTTTTGAGTTTTTTGATGAGAAGTTGCCAGGAAATGCGATGAAATATATATATGCAAACAATTGCAAAATAAACAAACTACTGAAGCAAATACAAGATTCTTTCAAATCAGATTTCATTCAATGCTTGAAAATTACATAACATCGTACCCGGATGCCAAAGCATGAATTAATATGAATCTGAAATACTTTATCAGCAATTCTGAAAATTCATATCAGCAAACTGGAAAACCCTTGCTTAGACACCTAGCTCAGAAATCTGGTTTCTCCACCTCAAAAATGCTATGCAATGAATGCCAAGACCTAGCCGCCCAAAAAAGAGGTGAAATAAAGCTGAAAATCTAGGCGCTTCAGCCTAGCAAACCCACACCCAGCCTAGGATATTGTACAGCCCAGCAATGATGAATTGTACAGCCTCCATGAAACCCACGTGGCTTCCAAAATGAATGCAAACAGCAACTAAAGATTTCAGCAATTAGCTTCTGATGGTAAACTTCTGATCTGCACTTAATAACCTCTGAAAATCTGAACCAACTATCTCCAATCAAGCACAAATGTGACCTATGAGTGAAGCCAACTAAAGATGCAAACCTTGGGTGGTATTTCACACTTGTAGAATGCACAATCTAAGAGAGCTACGTTCTCCAAGATCAATTTTGTAGCTGAAAACCCTTGTTTTCTTCTCATAGCCAAAACTCTTCAAAATTTGTTAAGTGTTGAATAATGAATGCCTTTTCAAAGCCTTTTTATAGCTCTCCCAAAAAGCACAACTCCCAAGGCACTTTTAATCATTAATATAATAAAATACATTTGCTTTTTGTTGCCTTATATTATGTCTCAACTGGGCGCTCATATCAATGACTTTTAATGATTTGACTTAATATTATTAAATGAGCCTTTATAATAAAGTCATTATAATATCCACTTTAATAATTAATTATTATTAAAGTAACCACTTTAATAATAATTAAAATACCATAACTCCATAAATAATCAATAGTAATTAATTTTGTCGGCGCCAGAAGGTAGCCCACTGATTTCTCTGCTCACCAGAGTGCTTTACTATAAATAGTAAGACTGGACCCCAACATCTAAGTGACTTACTTAAAATAGTAAGTATGCATAAATGGAGCCCAAAACACTTCCTGAAGGCAAACCCTGAATATTAGTAAGCATTAGAGAAGAGAACGCTGCAAAGTGGCACTTGAAGAACCAGATAACTCCCACAAGAGGCCCTCTAAACACTAACATTAGCCTACGAGGACCTGGTGATAGGCTAATCCGACAAACACAGAAGCTGGCTAAAAAGGGGACATTACAGTCCGCCCTTCCCGAAATTGCTTGACCTCAAGCAATCTCGATTGAATGCCTTGGCCTGTTGACTGAATTTTGAGATCCCAAATCAATCTGTAGAATGCCCAATGATACTCAACACCGCTATAAACAACTAACCTGATGTAGAGCAATCTACCAACCATAGAAATCCCTAGATCCCATAATCAGAACGGAAGTCTGCCATACACATTACCTGTTGACTTGCAATGCGCAACTCTGACATAACCTTTACCATGCTGATAGTGGCAAAGCAACTCACCGAGATCCAACCGCACTAACATGTCGAACATGTCACCACCTGGATCTGAACACATAAGAACCTCACATCCATCGTACATGAGGAGATAAAAGTATCTCAAAGTATCTACATCACAACACCTCTCTCCATCCTCTGCAAGCCTCCAATGGAAGTGATAACTACCCCTCATAGGTGTTGTAAGATGAGTAATTTCTTCTCCTAGGTTGTTGATATGGAATCAAACAGCACCCTCAAGACTGCAAGATCAAAGATACCAACTGGTTCATAGGATGATGGAGTATCATCCCTATGCTGCTCTTCCAAGACGAGGAAATGATATAACTCTCCTCCAAACTTATGTTCAACTACTGTCCTCCAGGGATTATGAAAGAATTCTTGGTCCCATGTAATAGAATAGCTATCTCCTATCAACTTATGGAGTAGAACTCCATCACTGCAGAATTAACTAACCAAACCATCATGCTCACTAACACCGCAACTTCCCTGTAACCATGCCTCCAATGGAAATTTTTGAAACAAAGAAGTTGCAAACTCCGCCATGGTCGCATCTGCATGATGAAAAACTGATTCCCAACCCTATAAGTAACCATCTAAAAAGAACAGAGTCAGATACTTGCAGTCTCTAGTTCCATCTTTGTAGATGGTAGCACTTCATCCCACAATGGATGATATGAATCCAAGCCAACCCACACCTACGCATCAACAAATCATCTGTGTGGACTAAAAGTGAAGTGATGAGCACTCCTTACTATGCAGTCAAGATTGAATGCACCTACTTGCGTTAATGGTTGACTGGCATAGTCATGAGGAACGCACTCCTCGTCACTCTCATCACCTGAATCAGGAGGTGGCTCACGTCTCTAATTCTAAAGGGCTGATTGGGTAGTCGCTCTGCAAGTCCTCTCTACGAACCCAACAACAAAATCCCTATTTAATAGCAGTTGGAACTGTATTCTGACTTAATACCCTCTAAGGCACATACGATAGTCTACAGACTAGATATGGAAGTGTCAACTACTACCCCTATCTACCTTTCCTCCAATTGTGTTGACCACAAGAGGTACTCCACAAACTTGTGTGTGTTGTCGAAACGAGATAAGGTTTGGACAACCCTATCCTGTCAACTGTTCCCTGAGTCTCGATGACTCATTAGGCTCAAGCCTACCATCCACCTCAACCAATGCATTACTCGATCTGCTAGTAGATGTAGGAGACATGCTCCCACTAGTAGAAGCCTTACAATCCTCATGCAAATTAGATAGAACAACGTGATGATTCAACACGCTAGTCACACAAGACTCTGCCTCTTCAGCACAAAACTCACCAATAGAAATCTCTACTCCACCAATGTAGAGACTACTAACCCTATCACACGCAGATGCATGCACCTCACTACTAGCTGGTCCACACAGTGTATGCATCTCTGCCTTTGTCATGTTTGTATCATGGGCCCTCAACCCATAAGTACCACTCTCATTCGCAAGTGTCATGGCAGCCTTGGAAGACTGAATTTCTGTTGTAGATGAAGTTAATCGAGCCAAGCTCAATTCCTCACAGAGCTCGTCTATCTGAATCTCCAACTCTTAAAGGACCTTTTGTGTGCTTTTCAAGGAATCCTCCATGACAATAAGCTCGTCAGTGAGCTTATCGACCTCCCTTTCTTTCCCCTCAAGTGCATTGTAGTAGATCTCACCAAGCCGGAGTAGGTGATCTCTATTTGAGAGTAGCTGCATGTAATTGGTCTTTGTTACCATCAACGCCTCTCTGAGTGCATGAAAACCTTCAAGGGAAAGTCCTTCAGGATTATTCTGTATCCCTGGAATCCTCCAACAATACTTTTCCATCAATTGTAGTGTATCATCAAAGTGTCTAATGGCTGCATCAATCTGATCTTCATTCACATTCAGTTGTCCCCCCAACTGATTGGACTCCGGAGCTCCATCAATCTCATATAAATTTTCTGATTTTTTATCAGCGTCATGCAACATAAAATCTAATTTGTTTTCAAGGCTGATATCAACTTCATGAGTGCTGAAAATGTCACCCTGGGGTTCTATCAAACAATTATCATGATGTAAGGCATTATCGTCATCAACCACTTCAAATTTAAACCTCTTTTCTCCCAATGGCTCCTTATCAAACAAGTAGGGCCTCAGCTTACCCTCACATTGTTTGAAGACACTATGAACCAAGTCATAAGCATCTATAGACATCACCTGCTCTTGCTTTATAACAGCCAACAATAGAGATAAGATAGGCTAGGAAATTTCATCACTTTCATTAATGATTGTAGCCATAATGATCCTCACGTAGTCCTGAATAGATTTATCATGTTCCTCACTGATCAAATCCACAAAAAGAAGAAACATCTATAAAATGAGGTCATTACAACCATAGTCAATCATAACAACACACAATCTCACCTAAGCCATCAACTTAAGGATCTTGACCCTCTTCCAAAAAGGACTTCTGACATTACCTATCCATCAAAACTTCCAATAATCAGCTGCAATACTTCCCTCATTTTGCCAACATTATAAGGAACTCGAGAAGTTGTAACCCTTATAATTTCACTGAGGCAAAGAGTAACAGTGAACTTTATCTCCTGGTTTTCATGTCTCAATAACTCGTGCTCACCCAAAGAAGTCACTGCTAGAGTCATAGCAATTTGCAACAATTCAGAAGGCAACTGCTCAACAAGACTTAAACATTCTTCTATTCTTCTCAGTGTGACCAAAGTATCATCCCTAGGTTGGCTGCCAAGCTTACTGCTTATTTCATAGAGTATTCTTCCCAACCACTTTCTATCACCTGTTACCAACTCTTTGTCATTGTTTGAATCCATACCTTAAAATCTGAATTGAAAACTATGAGTGTCAGTCACTCAACACAGGATGGCAGGATCCAAGCTCTGATACCATTGAAATATCCCCTCCCCTCTCCCTCCCCCTCCGCCTCCCCGTCCCCGTCCCCGTCCCCTTCCCCCTCCCGCTCCCCCCAAATGGATATTTTCTAACTGAAAACTGCCTATGTGTTTGCTTGTGGTTTTAAAAATTTTGTTTTGTTTTGAGTTTTTTGATGAGGAGTTGCCAGGAAATGCAATGAAATATATGTATGCAAACAATTGCAAAATAAACAAACTACTGAAGCAAATACAAGATTCTTTCAAATCAGATTTCATTCACTGCTTGAAAATTACATAACATCGTACCCGGATGCCAAAGCATGAATTAATATGAATCTGAAATACTTTATCAGCAATTCTGAAAATTCATATCAGCAAACTAGAAAACCCTTGCTTGGACACCTAGCTCAGAAATCTGGTTTGTCCACCTCAAAAATGATATGTGATGAATGCCAAGACCTAGCTGCCCAAAAAAGAGGTAAAATGAAGCTGAAAACCTAGGCACTTGTTGTACCACAAATTAAAAATTTTGCTACACTTAGGAATTTTGTAAAAATGGTAAAAGTCTTGTCAAGACTGTCAAAAAGGTCGAAAAATGAGAATTTGCATGTCATGCATGTTGGTCAAAAACTCAAAATTTTCAAAATCTGAAGATTTGGGTCTACTCAAAGCGAAGTTATCTACAAAACCCAAATTTCAATTTTTTAAACCCAAATTTTAGGAAATTTTCTAAAAATAAAAAGTTTCCAAAAATAGACTTTTTCTAGGTTTTTTTGGGTTTCTTCTCAAATGGATGCTAGAAAAAATTTCTAAAAATAGAATTTTTGGCTTCCGAGGTTCAAACTGATTTTGATTGGCTTAAAATACTTTCTCATCAGGCTAGTCTAGTCAAAATCGCCAGAAGATTAGTTTTTCTCTACTGGGTCTATTCTGCTTTTTTAGAAGCTAAAATAGGAGCTCTGAGGTCATTAATGGAGGATGCTCAACTGCCAAGTGTCAAATTTAGGGTCTCGAGCACGCAACAGATCAGCCAATGGAAAAAGATGTTCGTGAAACAAAGAGCGAAGGAAGGAGGTTGGAGAATCTTGAAAACTGAGGAAATTTGACTAACACTGGATATGCTAGGCGCCTAGCCATTCATGCCTTAGTATATTTTTCAACCCCGGCAATCGATGCAACAACGGTGAGCAAGGAAAGAGGAACAAAGTGGAAAGTTGAAATTTGCAGAATAAAAACTAACTCTTGCCAGTAAAGGCACCCCTACTAGCTAGGGGCGCCCCTCTTTCGAGAGCCTCAAAAGTCAGAATTAGGGTTTGTGCTCCCCAGGCAGTGTTGCTCAAAATCATTTCGGCTTCGCAGTGAATCTATCATCAGGTCCATCAGATCAATCAGTCAACTAGAATTGTGGATTAAACAGAGAAGTTTTATCAGAGAAGCAAACTAGAAATTGTGAAAAGCAATAAAGAGAAGTTTTATCAGAAGAGCAAATTGGAAGTTGTGAAAAGCATTAAAGAGAAGTTTTATCAAAGGAGCAAACTGGAAGTTGTGAAAAAATACTAAAAATATTCTAAGTTCTGGAACTTTGGGCACCCCACATGGCCAGGGGCGCCTAAGGGTTTGGAGGATCAGAATATGCTATTAGGGTTTGCAAATATGCTCATCTCCTTCAAAATTTCTCAGGCTATCCAATGGATATCTCAACCAAATCATTAGATTCGTTAGTTACCAACAGTTGCAGATCAAAAGGAGGACAAAGCATGGAAGGTCAAAGTTGAGAGATTGAAAATCGCTTAAAAATGACTAAGTCTGGTGATCATGGGCGCCCCAACTAGCTAGGGGCACCCAAGCTTTTGAGCAGCTAAAAGTGGAAATTAGGGTTTGTCACCTCCAACAAGTTTTCTTCATATTTGAACCAGCTCTTCAACGGAATCAACAATGAGCTCATCAGATTTTTCAAGCACCAGATATTGCAAATTGAACGGAGAAATAAACACAGGAAAAAAAAAAAGTCGAAAGAAAAGATTGAAGAACATCAGAAAAAAAATCCAAGTTTGGAGGACTTGGGCGCCCAAGATTTTGAGGGTTCAAATGATGTTTTTAGCAAATGTTGCCTCCAAAACAATCATCTTGGATTTGATCAGGCTTCGCAATGGATCAATCAGTCAGTTCACGAGATTCATTTGGTGTCCAAAATTGAATATCAAAGGGATGCATATTATCAAGCAAAATTTGGAAATTTCAAAAAAATCACTAAGTCTGCCAAGTAAAGGCGTCCAAAGTTCAATGCCTTAGTGAAATTTCCAAATTTCATCATTCAACATTCAAACAGTGTCTACATTCGATGAACTTGGCTCAGGATTGGCTTCAAAGATTTAAAGTTGGAGAATAAAGCATTTTTATATCCTCAAAACCTATTTAAGAAGGCCTTTGCATTCATTATTCACATCTTTTGCAGGTTGGCATCCAGAGGAGGAAACATATATTTTTCTTCATATCAAGATTTGAAGGCCAAAACGTGGTGCTTTTTCAGAGTTCTTCATATTTTCCAAATTAGGTTGCTCAAAGGCTCGCTTTTTCTTGCTTCAAATTTCCAGGGCATCATTTTTCAAAAGAAGGGGGTCATCTTTTTCAATTTTCATCAATTTGGGTCAGCTTGGTTTTTTTATTCTCTACAACTTCAGAAAGTTTTAAAATTTTCAAGAACCTACTTTTTCCACGCTTTTTTGGGAGATCATTAGTTTTTCCAAAATCTGATCAATTGGGTCTCTCTGAAACAAGATACTACACAAAACCCGTCTCTCAGCTTTTTCGGAAAAATTCTAAAATTTTAGGGTTTCTGCTTTTTCAATCAGCCATCAACATTTTCCAAAATCGGACAATCTAGGTCTCTTCACATCAAGATTGTTTACAAAACCCATATCTCAGCTTATTTTTGGAAAAATCTGCATTTTTAAAGAAAAAAATCAGCAAGCTATTTTTAGCTTTTGTGCAAAACTTGTCCGAGCATAGTCGAGTTTACCGTCAAAATTTGAGTTTTTCAACATGTAGGACTCTCCCATGGAATTCAGAACCAAGTCGACGTTGTATCATGATTTCATAAAAACTTTTGAAACTGATTTGCATCATATAAATCCAATGTTTGATTTGCTTGCTTTGGAAGACGCAAGAAATATTGTAGTCAGACATCTTGGTCATTCTGGATTACTTGCAGTAGCTTCAATTCCCATTTCAGTGCAAATTCTTGAGTTTTTAATTGCTTGTGTCAAGCATTACAATCCTAACCAAGCAGCAAATGGAAGAGTTGTTTGCAGTCTCAAGTCGAACGTTGTTGAAAAGTGCTTTTCAATACCACCTTGGTCAGAAAATTTGGTGGCACATGCACAAAGACAACTACTGGAAGAAAATTGCACAAAGATGGTTGAAGGAGAAACACAATACTTTGCCTAAGAACATTGGGCGTGGAGAATTCAAAGAGGAGTTTGCAATAATGATTACTCTGCTCAACCGAGTCACAGGTCAAGCAAAGGCCACTAAATTCCAGCCCTGTGGATGTTTTATGTCATCACTCACATCAGTAATAAAACAAAGTTTTATCACCGGCCTACTTTGATCAGCGATAGTCTCCACCATCAAATGACAGAATATTTCAAAATCCATGAGTTTCACATGATTTCCTACCTTGTCTACCTAATGGCTTATCAAGGCAAATTCAAAGACTTGAAAATCGTAGGAACTCTAGATGTTCAGCATGTATATCATCATTACCCACAACTAGAGTTTTCATAATCAAAACATCACTACAAGCTGGTGAATGATGCATTCTTGATGCATACAGTGAGAGACTTAGACAATGAATTCCATGTACGGATTTCATCAGTTGCCAAGGCAGCAATGGCAGAGTAGGCTAATTGGTTCATCCAATTTCCTACATTCTCCTACATCAGAGTGTACAGCTTCTCAAGTAGTCAAGTCATGTTTCCGAAGTATCCCACAGATGAGGCAAGTATATGAAGTTCACAAGTTCTTGCAAAACCAAAAGAAGGTTGCTTTTGGTTTTCCAATTGAGATGGGTATCTATAGATGTAGATCGTCAGCTAATGCCAAGGTGATGGGCGATGAATTATCAAAGTTTGGCCTCAAGTTGTTCAACGAGAGGTGATCATACGATCCTCAAGGCATCTTTGCATCCCGTCTTGGTCAAAATCAAGCACATGTGCCCACAGTTGAAGATTTTTCGGTGAATTGCGACGACGAGTTTGAGGTGCGAAGGTGCAATAACGACAGATTTACCCTCCAATAGATGGCTGATTTCTTGTCAATGGATATAGAAGGATATTCCGATGATGACAGATAAGTATTACCCCCCATATATGCAAGAAATCAAATAGAGCAACGGCCGCTTCCAGAAGTCAATTGGTTCGTCAAAGAAAGCACTTCAATTGAAGAAAGAACGAGTCGTGTTGTCAAAAACAGTAGGATATTCCTAAATCTCAAGAGGATACAAAAGGAGGCTATTCCAGTTGTAGAGCTGCCCATAGTACAGTCATCCCAACCTTCCTCTTCCAAACCAAAACCAAGAATGAAGGCTATGTGCCACCCTCCAGAAAGTTTGAAGATTGGTTGAATGGCAAAGAGTGTAAAGAGAAGGCTGGATTTCTCCGATGCAGTTCATCAAGACCAACCAACAGTCATATCAAAAGTTCCAACTGAAGAGCCAGCGCCACAAGCAAAGGCAGTGCCTATGTCTCCTAATTCTCCACCATCACCGAGGTCTTCTCTCATCCATATTGATTCAAAGGTTGAAGAAGTTGATGAAGCTGAAGCCGAACCTCCCAGAGAAGGGAGTAGAGACACCTCGTCTTGGCTTGAGAACATCCTAGGAAGGAAGAGGAAGAGGCCTTCGTATCAGCTGAACTTTGCAAGGTTGACAGCGTTTACCAAGATTCACCAGTGAAGAAGCCCAAGAAACAAGTTCACATAGAGAGGAATCCAAATGGTGAGATTATCATGGAGATTGCTACACCCCTAGAAGATAAAAAATATTGATGAAGTTGAGATTGATGATTTCACGATTGTCAAAGCCAATCTCATATCAAAAGTTCCACCTAAAGAGCCAGCGCCACAAGCAAAGGCAGTGCCTATGTCTCCTAATTCTCCACCGTCACCGAGGTCTTCTCTCATCCATATTGATTCAAAGGTTGAAGAAGTTGATGAAGCTGAAGCCGAACCTCCCAGAGAAGGGAGTAGAGACACCTCATCTTGGCTTGAGAACATCCTAGGAAGGAAGAGGAAGAAGCCTTCGTATCAGCTGAACTTTGCAAGGTTGACAGCGTTTACCAAGATTCACCAGTGAAGAAGCCCAAGAAACAAGTTCACATAGAGAGGAATCCAAATGGTGAGATTATCATGGAGATTGCTACATCCCTAGAAGATAAAAAATATTGATGAAGTTGAGATTGATGATTTCACGATTGTCAAAGCCAATCTCGATAGAAGCACTCAGCACACTGATGTAAATTTCTTCGAGTTTGCAACAGGAAATCTAAAGGAAAGAGTACTTAAAAATGGAGAGGATAACGCAGCCCTCAAGGCTGAAAATCGGCAACTCCGGCAATATGTCTCTAATCTACTTCACAGCACTTCACAAGCCACTCAATTGCTTCCACAAGTTCTAGAGTCACCGGTTGATCAACACCAGTTAAGACAGTTGGTTATATATGGGAAGCATATGCGAGATTGGATAGAGGAGTTCATCATCAAAGGCAAATTTGTGCTTTCAGAGATATACCAATTAAGGTATAATACCCATGATTTGCGTCAAGGGATTCAAGGGTTTGAGCAAGGTATGGCGGAGGTGAAACTAATGCACAAGATTATCATTGCAGATTTGAAGACAGCATATGATTCAATGATTGCAAAAGAACACAAAAGACAAATTCTTGCATGGAGAAAACAACACCTCTTCAAGGTGAAAACTTATGAAAAAATATCTGAAGAACTAGTTGAATATAGACAGAAGGTTGTCAATGTCCTTAGATTCATAAGTGTATTTGTTTCAGAGATGCCTTGTTGATATTGTCATGATGATGGCAGTTTCATTGAACTTGATGAAGTGCAAGTTGAATTCCAGAATCTTGTTCGTGACAATTTTAGCAGTGATCCTGTTGCCGAAAAGATGAGTCAAATTGCCTTGATGTCAGCAAGATTCGATAAAGCAGCTGATGAGGTAAAAGATTTCCTAAGTTCAATTGCTAAAGGTGAGGAAATCCCGAAAAAGCATAATATGGCTTTAGATAGTATCAATCCTCCTGATAAAGAGGCAGTTTCCAACTTTTTGGCGGATGTAGTGGAGATTTAAAGCAGCAATTAACTCAATGCCTTTTCCAAGTTTTCTTGCTATTCTTGTCTCATCCTTATCCATTCTTTGTGAAAAAGAAAGAATCAAGTTGTAATAGTTGGCACTTTCCCTTTTTTTCTTTTTTTTTGCTCTCATAGGTTGTTAGATAGTTATCTTGTTTTAGTTTTAGAAAGAAAGCTTGCATCTTCGCAAGTCTTGTTGTAAAAGCAAGGAGATTTTAGGGTTCCCTACTCCTCTACTTGTGTATAAATAAGGGCAGCCTTGCCCCATTTTTCTTTAACCATTATTGTGATAGAAAATTGTTGAGCCTACTTTGCCTGCAAGTTGTTATTCAGTATCTGTTCACTTAGTGTAAGAGCAAGCTTGCATGCCTGCCTTTTGCTGCAAGATATTGTTCAGTTTATGTGTTATTTGTGTCAAGTGTATTCTAGTTTGATCACTAAACTATAAGCCTGTTATTGCTACAATCTTGTTGTCCCAAAAGTGTAATCGTTTTAGAAATTTGAGAAAGGAAATCTTATGCCTCATTTGCTTTGATCTACTCTCTCGGGTTTTGTTTATGTGTTTCATTTATATAATCTTTATTCCAACTTGCATCTAAAAGTACAATGAATCTTAAGGTGTATGTTGGGAGTGAGTTTATGTGAGTTTTGTGTTAAAGAATCATTCCTTGTTTACTTCTAACTCTCAAGCTCTGAGTTTACTTGAGTTGTTAGAAACGTCATTAGAGTAGGCCTAGTTGTAGTTGAAATTTTGGAAAAGAGAAAACCTCAGCTACAATGCTAGAGTTTTATAACCTTGTGCTCTTAGCCGAGAACAAAAAGATTGGTGAATAGTTTAGTTTACTTTCTTTAAGCATCATCAGCAAAGAGGAAGCTTCCCCTCCTAATTTGAAGAGCAGTTTATCTGTGCATAGCTGTTCGTTTCCAATCCGCATTCTAGAGGTGCGAATTGAAACGCCAACAGCACTTCAACCTAGCAAACCCACGCCCAACCTAGGATATTGTACGGCCCAGCAATGATGAATTGTATAGCCTCCATGAAACCCACGTGGCTTCCAAAATGAATGCAAGCAGCAATTAAAGATTTCAGCAATTAGCTTTTGATGTAAGCTTTTGATCTGCACTTAATAACCTCTGAAAATCTGAACCAACTATCTCCAATCAAGCACAAATGTGACCTCTAAGTGAAGCCACCTGAAGATGCAAACCTTGGGTGGTATTTCACACTTGTAGAATGCACAATTTAAGAGAGCTACATTCTCCAAGATCAATTTTGTAGCTGAAAACCCTTGTTTTCTTCTCACAGCCAAAACTCTTCAAAATTTGCTTCGTGCTGACTAATGAATGAATAATGAATGTCTTTTCAAAGCCTTTTATATCTCTCCCAAAAAAAAAAAAAGCACGACTCCCAAGGCACTTTTAATCATTAATATAATAAAATATATTTGCTTTTTGTTGCCTTATATTATATCTCAAGTGAGCACTCATATCAATTACTTCTAATGATTTGACTTAATATTACTAAATGAGCCTTTATAATAAAGTCATTATAATATCCACTTTAATAATTAATTATTATTAAAGTAATCACTTTAATAATTAATTATTATTAAAGTAATCACTTTAATAATAATTAAAACTCCATATTTAATCAATATTAATTAATTTTGTCAGCGCCAAAAGGTAGCCCATTGATTCCTCTGCTCACCGAGGTGCTTTACTATAAATAGCAAGACTGGACCCCAACATCTAAGTGACTTACTAGAAATAGTAAGTATTTATAAACGGAGCCCAAAACACCTCCTAAAGGCAAACCCTAAATACCACTAAGCACTGGAGAAGAGAGCACTGCAAACTAGCACCTAAAGAACTAGATAACTCCCACAAGAGGCCCTCTAAACACCAACATTAGCCCACAAGGACCTGATGATAGGCTAATCCGACAAACACAGAAGTTGGCTAAAAAGGGGACATTACACTATTCCTGTGCTTCACTTGGCAAAAATCTGCTAAGGACATGGCTACATGAAATTCATCACCTAATGATTGATATTTTCTCAAATAGTCTGCAAAACTCTCACCATCTCCCTATTGTCATGCTTGTCCTCTTGGCTATGCCTCTAAGAAATCAAGCATTAGAGGTCTATGTGTTGTTCTACTAGCTAACCTAGAGTTGTTGACAACGATATTAGTGTTACTTGCCTCTCCATGGTTGCCATTGTTTCCATTGTTGCCATTATTACCTGCATTGTTTTGGTTAGCATTGTTGATTTGCATCATCTGAGTGATCAATTGAACAAATTGTTGTTGTCCTCTAGCCAAGCCATTTAAAATTTGCATAGTACTAAGATTTTGTTGATCATCTCTATCACCCATATTCCCTGCAGTTCTCTCAGCAAACAAATCTGCAATAGATATTTCCTCTTCAATCTCTAGCTGCTTTGGCAGATTGTTTGCCCTTCTCCTAAAATAATACCTCTGTGAACCCTCTAGCTGCATAAGAAATTTTTGTTGATAAAAAGTGACTCTGATTCCCGCTAGCTAGCAAGATTCTAAACTCTGATTCCACCGTAATATACTGTACTGGAATATTTATTTTCTAATTTTTTGCAAATGTCTTAACTTCACATACATGCTTTGATACTACTGTAATAAGCTGCTCCAATTTTTGAAACCAAAAATTGCAATTTTTCATAGTTTATATGGCACAGACATTTGGTCAAACAGTTGGCATGTACACTAGTCTAATTATGTTTTTACAATTTGTTTGGAGAAATGTTATAAATAATCATCATAAAATGAACTCCATAATTTCTAACATTGATAATAACTTCATTCATTAAAATATTCTCAAACATTTCATTCAATAAAAATATCATTGACAAAAAATTAATATTGAAATGCCAAATGCTGACCTCGACCTTGGAATGGTCCACAAACCAATCAGCAATCTTCTTATAACCTTCCGTGGGGTTTATTGGCCTCTTTCACACTTGTACGGCACCACATTGGAGGAGTACGGCAGCAAACATAAACCACAGCAGCAAATGTAAAGGCTGTGATACCTCCTATAGAGACTGCACCAAACTTGTTTGACCCATCATTAGCAATGTTGACTCCAAAAAGGGGAGTAGCGATGAAGTTTATTAGGCTCACAAGCCTCCAAATTACTAATGTTGCTTTCTTTGAAATTAATATGTGGTAAAGCAGCTCCTTAAGGCTATGGGGATGGTCCGGCTGAGCAAAGTCTCAGCTAGTATAATATTTTTAAATTAATTTCTTCTGCACACACAACACTATGTTTTTCTATCCAATCTCACTTTCAACACAACACTTTCAGTTTATGACTCTTTCACCATTCACACACACCACAAATACAAATTTATTATTTGCTTGCAAATCTAAATAAATTTGTACCCGTAAACGTAGCAAACCTGTGAATTTGAAAGATAAATCAATTTGCTCCAAATCCTTATTTTCTGATTAAATGCACCTGTGAATTCTGAATGAATTCACCTAGGATTCGCTAAGTGGGTTTTCATCCATGAAACCAATATTGCCTTAGGGTTTTTGTCCCAGGCTAAATAGCTGAACAATAGCTCAAATTCCCAAAGAGGGTTTCACCAAAATAATTAAATGAATAACCAAGAATTATGAAATGAGTTTCCACAACATTCCTTTTAAAACCCTCCTGGAACTTTCCAGAATTTATATTTTAAATCACTTTTTAAATAATAATTCTTTTTGCTACATGAAAGTGACTTTATAATATTTTAGTTTTTGGCTCCAAATAAAGTCACTTTATAATAATAAATATTTAACTTAAAATCATAATTAATTAAATACAAGTTGTCTGGAAATATTAATTTAGACAACTTAATTTAATTAATTAACTTATTTCATTTTCCGAAAAACTTGGGCCAAAAAAGGGGACATTACAGTCCTCCCTTCCCAAAGATTGTTTGTCCTCAAGCAATCTAAACCTGTATGCCAGTACCAGGATCCCAAATGAACCTGAAGAATACTCCACCATATCTTCGTTGCACCAACTTGATACAACTGAACCTAGAAATTCTGTAGTTTTTTGTTATATTGTGAAGCAATCCATCCATCATGTAAATTCTTGGATCCCAAAGCCAAATTGGCAGTTTATATGTTGATCAAAATAATATATATTGTATACATTGCTCAATAAATTTAATCAGAAAAAGTGTTGTCAGCACTAATAATTAAGGAAGATTGATTTTGGGTGGTTATTCATGATGCTCTGCCAACATACCACTGAAATGCAAACTATTTGACAAAATGCCCATGTGAGATCTATGGACAATACTATGGTTTTATGTTAAATTTATGATTTTAAATTCTAGTAGCAGCAACTCTCAATGTTTGCACTCAAAAATACTGCATATTTGATTACCTACAAAGTTTTTGACAAAATGCTTGTGCACCACAACCTATGAAAATTGCAAAATTTTGGTTTAAAAATTTGGTCTAGCATATTACAGTGGTATCAAAGCATGTATGTGAAGTTATGACATTTGCAAAAAATTAGAAAAGAAATATTCCAGTACGGGGTATTACATCAACATTTGAGCTCATGTTACCTAGACCTAAGAGCACTTACTATGGAGGGTCATTAAAGTGGCAATACAATATTCTAAAGGTAATTATATATCATACCTAGAAAGGACAAGTGAGATAGAAGATACATACAAATTGACATATAGTAACCCCACTAAAGGCACAAATAACAAACACAAAATACTCTAGGAACAACTATACATGTTTTTATAGCTTTCTACTAACAACATACATTCAAAGGGAAGTCTACCAACTTAATACAGCTTACTTAGTACTTTGCAACACAATATTATAAAGGCAATTAGAGATCATATCAAGGAAGGGCAAGTGAAATAGAAGATACGTACAAACTGACATGTAGTAACCCCACTAAAGGCACAAATAATCGACACAAATTACTCCAGCAACAATTGTAGTTTTTGATTTATTTTTTTATAGTGGGGTTACTAATACAACTTACTTAGTACTTCCAACTTACAAACTCTATACTAACTGATATGTTATGATCTTGAGGGTTTCCGTCCCCAAGATGATAGGCACACACTTGAAGGGTTTTATCTCTAATGCACCCAACTACTATAGCAATGCCACAAATACCAAAATGAAAGTTTAAAGTTGTTTATTTTCCAAGAGTACCTTCTCTTCTTCCTTATGCTCTGTTTTATGGACCCAACTCCCAATGATCCTCAATCATGGGAAGCCTATCCACAAACAATGGCAACTAATTTACAACTAATTTCCTCAAATGTAGGAAACTAACTAAACAACACTCCCTCAAAACTGTCAACCATAATCATAGGCAATCCCTCCTAAATTCGTGGCGATTAACTAGTCAATCCACCCCTTAATTAGTCGTGTTTACTGATAAGCACTGAAGATTCAACTGTTACTTAATTGGAAGAAAGATATTCAGTCATTGCTCAACTAGAGGACACAAGAATCAGCTGCCTTATTCCTAAAATGCAACATACTTTTCTAACTTAAAATTGAAAGTACCTACTAGCTAATCCTATGTGACAATCCATTCACTAAATACTAAATAGTTGTGGGTTAAAAAAGGAGACATGACAAATCCTCCCTTCCCGAATTTGTTTGCCCTCAAGCAAACAAAGCTAGATGATCTAAGATGTCAGTCGATTCCCAAGCAGCATCCTACAACACGCTATACTATGCCTACTATTGTTACCTCCTCTTTGGCTCCACAATTTTTTTTCTTTCTTGCATCAAGGGTTCCTTCCAATGACTCGATGAATTCAACATGTCTATCCAAATGCTCAAGCACAATTCAATTAGTGGAGTTGAAGTATTAGTTTTAAAATCTTTATCATATGTACCCATTCAATTAGAGAAGCAAATTTCCCACTTCCAACAAACTTTTCGTCATGAGTTGCTAATGTTGTTTCTTCTACCATGAGCTTCCAAAGGCATAAGCATGCATTTATGGACCAATTAGAAACCTGACTTCTAGGCAGTCCTACCTACCTTGCTAGCATAATTTAATCAAGATCTTTAGGATATAAATGAAGAAAATGCTCAAACAACCAAGATCATAAGACAAAAATTGATCACTTTGACAGACCTCTATGTGGTCTCCATGCATGTTGTTGAATCATGCCTGGTTGTTGAAGAGCTCATCATTGTTGCAGTTGTTGATCCATGAACGGCAGATTAGAAGTTTGACCTTTTTATAGCTTGCTTGAGATCATGTACTAGCTATTCTGAGCTCTAAATTTTTGTTGACTAGCACTTGTCTCTTTTTGGAGAGCATGTTGGGGTTCTATTGTATCTATTTTTTGTAGAGTGTTTCCACCTTGTAATGACATGGCATCAAACTAGTGTAACAAATCTTTACTACTATGTTCCTTATTTTTTGAATGGTTATCCAACGAGAAATCAAAGTGTTTTAACTTCTAGTCTTTTACCTTCCATTTTGGAAAGAACTGTAACAATATCTAGATTCTCAAGATGAATATTTATAGAACAAGAATCAACTAAAACATCCTTTATAGATATGTGCCCATCAAAATAGCTGCCTTGGTTGATCTCACAATAGTGTGTTTTGACTGTGGGACATCCTTATTTTTGCCTGAAATCACATATTTTAAAAAAAATAATAATGATTTAAGCCTAAAGGGATTCCATCTAAGGGAATTTGATAGAAAGAGCTTGCATCAAACCCCATTGGATAGAGCTCCCCAAGGCTTAAATCAACCCCTTAACAAAGTCTCCTCTACACTTATCAAAATGATAACAAAAAGACAATTTTGCTTCAACTTTTGGCGGATCAAATGAAGTCATTTGGAAATGTCATTTTGTAAGTATGTTGCCCTTACTAGCTTTCCAAAAATTATAATATGTATTATGTTTTCTTTAATATTTTTAATTTTTAATTTTATAAAGAATGTAGGTCCATGACTAAAATCCAATGACATTTATTCAAGGCGCTGGAAAAAGTAACATTTTAACATTGTTATAATTGTTAAATGAATCTCAAAAAATGCACTACACTCCAAATAGATGTACTTATTTCAATGAAAAAATAAAAAATTTAATTTCGATATATGCTAAGAGAAGTGTGTTATGAAATCATATGTCTAAAAATTTTGTTAATACTAATTCAAAATTTGATAATATATGTATTTTATAAAAATTACCCAAAAATATTTGTGCTAAACATTGTAGTTAATGATCTAATTCCAAAAAATCATGAATAGTTTTTATCAGTGAAAGTTATGCAATATGAAATTAAAACACTCACTAAAAAATAATAGAAAAGTAAAAAATGAAAATGATAGGAATAATTATTTAATTGTTTTAAGAAATTACAACTTGGATCTAACAGAAAATGCCGCAACTTGTTAGTTTGTATCATCCTTAAATTCCTGACCATTTGTTCTCTATAATTGATGTTGATTGAAAAATGCTAAAAAACACTAATTTTGAGCATTCCACTTAAGCTAAAAAGTGGGTCACACTATTGTGGGATCACCCCCTTGTAAACCATTCTCACATGGCAATTGCTCCATCTTTTCAAAACTTGATATATCACCGAATGTTTTTTGAGCATTGTTAGAACCCATTGGAGTATTTCTTCCAAGTATTGAATATTTACATTCAACATGCAATGTGGATTTCTTCTACATTAACTCTCTTATGTTGTCATTCTAGCCTCTTTCATTCTAAAACCTTTTCCCAAGTAACTCCAAGTAATTGTCAAAAGTTACTACAGCCTTGAAGTCTTATGATTTCCCTTGATACTTTATAAGGAGTTGTCTAACTCCTCTGATAGATTTGGATTTTGCATGCTACTCTAGAGCTGCAACTATCGTTCCAGTAGCTCAATCATTCTATTTTGGCTCCTCTAAATTCCCATCGGTGTATAAAAAAGATCTGTCCTCTTTTATTTTGTCAAAGACTACTCAAATTCCCTCCATGATTCACAAACTAGCAAGATCACAACTCTAATATCATTGTAGTAACCCCTACTAAAGGCGCAAATAATAGACACAAAATACTCCAGCAAAAATTATAATTTTTTATATTTTTTAATAATTTTCAAGTAACAACAGACATTGAAAGGGAAGTCTACCAATCAAATACAACTTACTGGGTACTTCCAGCTTACAAACTGTATAGTAATTGATATGTTCTACTCCTGAGGGTTTCCATCCTCAAAATGATAGGTTCACACCTGAAGGGTTTCATCTCCAATGCATCCAGCTGCTGCAGCAATGCCACAAATACTGAAATGAGAGTTGAAAGTTCGTTAATTTTCCCCAAGTGCTTTTTCTTCTTCCATATGTTCTGTTTCATAGACCCAGCTCCCAATGATCCTAAATCATGGGAAGTCAGTCAACAAACGGTGGCAACTAACTAACAATTAATTTCCCCAAATGTAGGCAGCTAACTGAACAACACTCCCTCAAAACTGTCTATCCACAATCATAGGCAATTAATCCTAAATTGGCAGCAATTAACAGGCCAATCCACCCCTTAATCTGTGATGTTAATTGATAGGCACTGAAATTTTCAGCTGCTGCTTAACAAGAAGACACAAATATCAGCCACTGCTCGCTCAACTAGAGGACAAAAGACTCAGGCTCCTTATTCCTAAAATGCAACATACATTTCTAACTAAAAATTGAAAGCAACTACCAGCTAATCCTATGCTAACAGTCCATTCACTAAATAGCTGCAGATTGAAAAAGGGGGCATTGTTGAGAGGTCTTTTTGAGGTGGGAGATATGATTTTCTTGAACCTTCAGCCATACAGACAGTCTACATTGAAAATGAAGGGCAAGGAGAAACTTTAGCCAAAATTTTATGGTCCATACAGTGGTTAAGGAGGATTGGAGAGAAAACTATGAGTTAGCATTACCCAAGGATTACTGATTGCATGATGTATTCCATGCATCATGGTTGAAGAAGATAATAGGGAAACAAATTGTACCTTTGACAAACTTACCACCCATGAAAGATGAGGAACATTTAGAGTTGATCCCTGAGGAGATTCTAGCGAGTAAAGAGAGACATCTTATGCACATAACTCTCAAGAAGTGCTTGATGATATAGAAGGATTTGCCAGAAGAGCATGCCACATGGGAATAAGAAGATATTCTACAGCATCCAACATTACATTGCTTGGTGACAAGCAATTCCTAGCTCAGTGGTATCATAATGTTTGTGTTCTGTGTATTTTAGTCTTCAGATTTTTTTTTTGAGAAACTGAAATGTAATAACAAAATTGTAATAAAATGGTATTTGCACAATAAAAGTACCTATATGGTCTTAGAAAATCAATAATTGAGTTTCAAGAAGGTCTACGAGTCATTAGTAAATAAAATATCACTTAAAGTATTATTAAAGTGACTTTTGAGTAATAATTAAGTTGACTCCAATCTTGGAGGCAAAAATTATATAAGGAGAAAGGAGGATCGACCCCAAGTTGGGTATTTGCACAAACTTCTACCATAATTTGCAGAGGTTGGGTGTGCACCAATTTTTGGTTTCACAAGGGTGATAATCTTCATAGGGTTGTTTCTTGGTAATTTTCCTGTATTTCCTTGTACTCAAATCTGCAGGAAATAATCATAATAAATAGTGTCTTTCATTTCCAGAAACTTCTCTAACAAAAGATTTTGACTGCTATGGCTTACATTATACACTCAATATTAGATCCTGAGCTATTTCCCATGTTTGTTCTCAATCTTGGTATTTCAGGTAAACATGTAAGGTTATAAATCATTAATGCAAAACTAACTGCTTAAAGTTCGGCCTTCATAAATGTGTATGAACTGGCAATACCAACTAAAGAGCAGTATCATGTAAAATCAGTTGTATAAGAATGTAATTGTGAATAACATAAAGATATAAACCTATACATACGTATTAATCAGCCATAGATCTGCATCCTCAGGATCATCACTTACTGTATAACCATATGCTGAGAGTTGGCCAGCCATATACTCACTGTCACTCTGTTTGAATATAAAACAAGCTATTAACTTTTCAATTTTGCATACACTGAAAAAAGTATTTCTACGACTTCTTAAATGCATGCATGTAGATTTTCCGCCTGTGAAAACTGCATAGGACATAAGTCAACCATAAACAAATCTAGAACAATACTAGAGTGGAATAAAAGGAACACATAAGTAATTTAATATTTATACAATACAATTCAGTTAATATTAAAAATATGATAAGCAGATTCCACAGAGTAAAAAGTTCAAAAGCATGCATTTTCAGTTAATAGTACAACATGTAGATATCTCAGTACTTATAATTTAGTAGGTAGCTTTTTGCTACCTGTAAGTAGACCACTGAGTTTTGCATTGAATAATTCCCATTCAAGAATATCTTAAACCATTACTTCTTATAATGTCTTTGTCCTTTTAAAATCTTTCTAGTTACATTCATTTTGAATCCCAATCCAGAGAATGTAGAAATGAGTGGATATTTCTATCAAAGTCTAAATGCCCATATATTCTGTTCAATTCCATACATATCCTCCCAGGGAAGACCAGCAAAATTTATAATAGTTTATATCATGTGAAACATCAAGTTAGAGATCAGATATGATTGTTGTAATAATTTTGTGAGCGGTGAATTGTTTCTTTTATATTTTGAAGGAATGTTGAACCCAAATGTGGGCTGATCTGAATAGACCCCCAATGTCGGTGTGTTATTTATTTTATGCTGATATATTAATGAAAAATTTTTGTTAAACTATTATAATAATCTTCCCTTCCTAATGCTTAAATGTCATGTATACCATGCATAGAACATGTATGTTAACGTATGATGTGATAACTGATAAGCATCACAAAAAACCTCGGATGTATATACTTAAGCCAACACACTAGAAATTCGAATGAAAGGTGCATAAAGCGATGCGTGATGATGTACAGTTAAGTATTACATGGTATTGTATTACTACACATCAGGGATTATTGCCCACCATATAGTGAGGTTCCCTTGTTTAGTTGCACTAGCCACATCAGCATTCTTAACTCATCAACTTGGACTATGATCCAATGGCAAGAACCTTTTCTTTAGCCATTGTATTTCTGTTTCACTCCTAACTAAGGAATGTAGGAGTGTTACTTGTAATCTCCTTTAGGATCACACCTGGTGGTAATCTCCCACTACTTATACTTCATGGTTACCCCTAACACCAACATCCATTGTATTTTTGTCTTCAAAAGATAGTGTCATGATTGAATTCAAGGTCTAGTGTATTTGGGAGTACTGCATTGATTGCACGCCAACTGTTATTTATTTGTGAGTCAATAGGTACTTTCTTAAAAAGAATTTTCCAATTACAATTTCTAGGCAATGCTAGAGTCAAGGGATACTAAATAGAGACCTACTCTTTGTAATTAGGTGTTAATGTGAAAAGAAAAGATATCTTGCTAGCCCAATGCATATGGAACTTCATTTATGTGATCCACAGTTTTCTTGTGCCTCACCTGGGGTCTCCTGGTGACTGATGTCATGTCCCTGCCCCAAATTAGGGCCCCCTTCTCTCTTGGCGAGAAAAATGTTTTTCAACACTAAGTAAAAATTTGAAAATTTAAAATAATAATAATATTTAAAATAATATTAAATAATAAAATAAGTTTAAATTCTAAATAATCATATTTAAATTTAAATGTCTGTTGGATCTGTTTGACCGACCCATATTGGATCTTTTGAAGAAGGAAATCATCATGAATCTGGACACAGCTCTTGTTGACTTTACAAAGATGAAAACCTCTATAAATTGGCGACCTAGTGAGATGAAACCCTCACCTTGGCATTCAAATTATCTGTTGCAATTCGCCCAATTTACTTGTTCGCTAATTCACATCTTCTATCGCATGCACAGGGTCGACAAAGGAATCGATACCAAGAGGGAAGACCACAATTAGTGGTGGTGGAGCTCCTAGCTTGCGCCACCCCAAGAGAAACCTCACCGCATCCATCTGGAGTATCACAGGCAACATCCAACGTATCTTGGGCAAACGTGTCACCACTATCGGAGTCGCTTTGATAGAGGGATGGAACCTACGATTGAGCAAGGAGTTTGGAGGTGAACGGTGCCACTAAAAGGGCACGGGTTGTCAATTCACACCTCCCCCAACACCCTCGATTTAGCAGATCATATCCTAATATCCATGACTACTCCTAGGGGGTATCTTGCTAAGTCTGCTATTGCCTTTGATCTGAACCTATGAGGCATCATCCCTGCAACAACTTCACACCAAAGATTCGTAAGACTAAGTTATTATTGTCAGTAAGGGATTCATGCATATCGACTTATTGTTGATGGTCGATATATATATTTTTGTGTGTGAGTCGTCATAGTGTGCAAGGCATCTCTCTGATTTACAATTGAGAGTCTTCATTATATTGTCGAGGATCAGTAAGAGAATTTGTTATTGATCTAATTGCTAGATATTCAGAGGTTGACTATTTGGATATTAAGCAAGTTATGTTTCTACATCAGTATTTGTGTTTATGAATTGGCTTATGTCATCCCTGCAATCAATAATTACACTCATACATTTATATTCCCAGTAATATTGAATAAGTGATGATTGGTCGCTGCTATTATAATCTGTCAGACTAGTTGATCGTTGTTGAAGGTTGTTTCTGAGTACTCTATCATTGAATGAATCTGAGTAATCTACTTCTTATCCGCTATTTTCACATTGGTATTAGTTTTGTTTGGGTTTCACTTATTCGGCTATGTGTTTTCATACTTTCCTTGCAAGTAAATTTGTGACAAAATTGAGTCAATTACCTTCTAAGTGCAAATTTATTACCGTTTATAAGATCTGTTTATACTTGGCACATTACAGTGGTATCATAGCCACAATCCTGTCAGTCTGTGGACAGTTCCATGTATGCAATACAACCAAAGAGACCTGAGAGCTATAGAGAGAGAGAGGAGGAAGACTGAGGCAGCCAATCAGAAAATTGGCAGTGGAATAGGAGGCAAAGGTAAGAAGAAGATGATTGATAAGACTAATGAGATTAAAGCACTCCTACAAAAGCAAGATTAGATGAATCAAATGTTGTTGCAAATGATGCAAAACCTCACTAATGCAGTCACCAACAGCAGATCAGTACAAAACAATGCTGATGAGGGCAATTCAGAATGGTCTAGAACTGGAAATCCAACCAAAACTCCAAATGCGTCAACTCTCAGACTTTCCCAGCCCACTTTCTTGCCTAGGACTAAGGCACCACAAGAAGGGCAGAATTAGCCTAATTTTATACTATTTTAGAGGATTACATGAAGCTTGACACCATCACTCGAAGGGAGATTCCCTTCGATCAATACAACAATGCTAGAAAGGAATCGAGAAATGAAGGCAACACATGCAACGACCCAATAGAGACCTTCAACACAAAGTAAGCAAACTGTCACTTCCTACATTTGATGGTTCTAGAAATGTTATTGCCCGAGCTGGGGTTCAAAAGCTAGAAACATACTTTTCCCTCAGCCCTATGACTGAAGATGAAGCGGTCAAGTTTGCCATTCTACATTTGGAAGGTGTAGCTCACGAATGGTGGCATCATGGCATTGTGACACAAGGGTTTGACCTTGTTACTACATATGCTGATTTCACACAAAAGCTCATAGAAAGGTTTGACAAAAGAGATCGAGAGGTATATTTCAGGGAATTGACAAGGTTAAAGCAACATGGGACAGTGGATGATTATGTCGCAGAATTTCAAAGGCTTGTTGTTATGGTTCTGGATGTGACAGATACGAGACTCATGTTCTTGTTCATTGAAGGGCTATCAGAGTCTTTCCAGGGTTTGGTGAGGGCCTTAGAGCCAATATCATTGGAGGAGGCTATTTGAAGAGCCTTGGGTCTTGAGGATTCCACCATGAAGAATAAACCTATGCTCAAGAATGCACTAACGGGGCAGCCAAAGAAGCCACCTGACAAGATTATTCCTCAATCAACAAGTCCACCACCGAGGTCTAGCAAGATGGGCATGTCTAAGAATGAGCTCTGAAGGAAAGGGTTATGCTTCACTTGTAAGGAGCCTTGGGTACTTTTGTGACCTTTTCACACATCGCCCCATTGCAAATGGGGACCCCCTATTTTCGCTTTTTGCTTCCGTGTTGCAACTGCTTATCACTTGTCTTTTTACAATGAGGTCATCATTTTGAGAGTTTCAAGTCAGTCTTTTGAGAATCATCTGAGCCAAGTTGAGAATCCATGCTTGAATCAGTGCATAAACATCACATAAGTGCTCAAAAGGCCCAGGAAACGAAGATCGCCTGTGCTTTCGGCCAATTCTGACACTTCCTATTTTTTAGGGAATCTGCTTTTTTGTTTTTTTCGTTTTTTCATTTTTGGCATTTTTGGACCAAACGAGGTTCCCTATTTTTTAGGGATTTTGCTTTTTCTATTTTTAGAAAGTCAACCCTGGTCAACGAGTCAACTTTCCATCTTTAGATCCAAAAATCAACCTAAAAATCAAAAATCATTGAAAAATCAAGTGAAAATCTGGAAAAGCAAGCAAAAATCTGAGAAAATCAGTTAAAAAGCATGGAAAATCAGTCAAAAAGATGAGAAAAATCAGACTTAAAAGCATCAAAATTCTGGAAAAATCATTGAAAATCAGTCAGATCTGAGATCGAAATCAGAAAAATTGCCCAAAAAGAGTGAAATTCATGGTGAAAATCTGCTTGAGTCTGGAAAACTTGCCAAGTTCAAGGTGAAGAAGTTGGCCCTTGAAAAGAGGGATGAAGAGAGAAATGTCTGGAAGCTTGCAAAGTCCGCCCAGCAGTAAAGAAAAAATGTCAAGGACTTAGGAAAGTCCGCCCAGCAACAAGGAGAAAATGGCAAGGACCATGCAAAGTCCGCCACACTTTGGCAAGGCATGCTCAAAACCGCCCAGCCACAAGAGAGAATGTCTAAGACTCTTTAAGATCCACCATACTCAAGGAGGTAAGTGCCAAGAGGTTTGGAAGTCCGCCATGCTCAAGGGGAAATATCTAAGACTTAGAGAAGTCCGCCATACTTTGGCAAATAGGTTGGAAAGTCCGCCTAGGCATGTGGAAGAAGAAAAAATTAAAATTTTTACTAAGTGTTGGTGCCTAGAAGGAAAAATCTGAAAATTTGCCTAAGTATAGAGGCCTAAAGGATGAAAAATTGAAATTTTGGGCTAAGTATGGTGACATTTTCAAGAGGTAAAGTGCTAAAGTTTGAAAGGCAAGTGCTAAAGGAAGTCCACCATGGCATGTGGAAGATAGAAAAGACTTTGGAAAGTCCACCTAGGCCAAGGCAAAGAAAAAAATGAAGTGTGCCTAGCATAAAAATGGAAGAGAAATTTAAAAATTGCCTAAGTATGGATGTCTGGAGAAAATGTTATAAAATTGACAAATTTGGCCAAAGAAAAATGCACAAGGCAAAGGGAAAGGAGAACTCACCCTTGGCCAGAAGGGATAAAATTTGTCAAGCGTCATGGAAATTCGCCTAATAAAGACATCCAGACAAAGATTTTGCCTAGAGAAATTTATCTGAGCAAGAAAAAAAATTGACTTTGGCAGAAGAAAATAAGCTCAGTGCAATAAAAATTTCGCCATGGCAGGGAAAAATAAGGATCTGGCATAACAATTGTCGGCGAAATGGCTAAAATTTTGACTTGACTACTCGAAAATTGGAATAAAATTGGAAAATCAACTCTTAGCCAGAGAAAATGGAGAGGAAATCAAAATAGCCATGGGTCCAACACGAACAGGTTGGAAATAAATTAAAATATTTTAATATTTTAATAATTTATTTCCAATACTCAGAAATATGAAATGCCTTGGACAAAATAATGGATGGAAAGGCAAGCTTCAAGTCCGCCCGAGGTGAAGATGTCCAGCATGAAGCAAAGTCTACCCAAGGATGGATGTCCAAGATAAGTGCAAAGTCCACCTGGAGAAGTGTCCAAGACAGTCCAAAATCCGCCCTCAATCATGGTGGAAAATATTCTAAGGCATGAAGAGCCTAGAAGGGAGATGAAAAATGGCAAGCTTAGTGGAAAGCCCGACCTATCTCTTGGCAAGAAATCTCTAAGTCCGCCTTACCTTGGGAAGATAAATGGAAAGAAGTTCTCAAAGTCCGCCATGCACTTGTCTCAGGCTTGATGAAGTCCGCCCAGCCAAGGAAACTCAAAGAATTGGCTAAGTAAAAATTCAAAAATTTGGAAAGGCACTAGTGAAGTCTGACCTTGCTCAATGGGTGGACGGCACAAGAAAGTTTGACTTTGCCCAAGCACATCATGTCCAAACCTTTACAAAGTCCGACTTTGCTTGGAGAAGGTATGTCCAGACATCCGTAAGATCCGCCAAGTACAATGGCAAACATGATGCAAAGTCCGACCTAGACCAAGAAAAGAAATGTCAAAGTGTTGAGAAAGTTCGCCAAGCATAAAGAAAAGATGGTGAAACCACTAGCAAATCCGACTTTGCTCAACTAAGAAATGGCACAAGCATGATAAAGTTCGACTTCTCCCTAGAGATGTTTGTCCAAAGTGGCTTGAAGTTTGACTTAGGCCTAGAGAGAAAACGTCCAAGCTCATGTGAAGTCCGCCCAAGGAGAGGATGAGGAAATTGGCTAAAACTCAAAAAATTGGCTAAGTGTTGATACCTTGGGGAGACGAATTCGCTAAGTGTTGGACAGAAAACAGGAAGGATGAAGAGGAAAATAAAGAGGAAGTGAATAAAATCTTTGTCCAAGGATGGAATTTGTCCTACATAGCACAAGCCAAATTCAAAATTGAAGAAAAATCCACAGGAAAAGTTCATCCAAAACCTTGGCTAAATGTTGAATAGTCCGTGTGAAGGTGGTACAAAATGAACTTGAATAGCCAAAATTTGGCTAAGTATGGGAAATACTTCATAGAGAAAATTCCAATTTCCTCCATCATGGCGAAAGCATAGGGGCATTCTTCTCCAAATTCAAGACACTTGAAAGAATATCTAGACATCTTGGAAGGATTTCGTCTCCTGAAGAATTAAAGACAAGCTTCCAATCAGAATCAGATGGTGACAATAAGAGTGTTCCAAACAGATTTCCATACTTAGACAATTTCTCGACACAAATTGGAGAATTCAAAGAGGAAATCCAGAGAAATAACATCAACCCGGTTCAAGCAGGAGGAATTTCAAAGCAACCAACTTCAAGTCCAGACACCCGCTCCAAGGGGAGACTTCCAGACCTCAAAGATTCCAGTACAGGCAAGAAGAAGAAATCAATGTCTCAAAAGGAATCCAAAATCAAAGCTAGGAAGGAACAAGCACAACGGACAGAGTCATCGGCAGGGAAAATATTCTAAGGCAAGCACGTGGAAGAAAAACGAAGCAACCAAGGAAGGCATCCAACACGCTAAGGTGGCGCCTCGTCATCTTCCAACCAATCAAATTGTTCTGAATCAACATGCAACAACTTTCTATTTTATTGTTGATTTATATTTAGCAAAAAGGACAAGTGTCCTTGAATGTAATTTTCTCATTGGTCGAAAGTGACAAACCCTAATTAGGGTTTTATTTTGTAATCTCGGTCGTTGATCTAAATCAATCTTGGCCACTGAATTGTAATTGGGGAGCCTATAAATTGAGCTCGCCCCTCATTTGTAAAAGTGTGGAGACAGATATGAGATTGTTGCATTGAGACTATTTCGAATAATAAAAGCTCTTATGCATGATTTGCTTTGAATAACTTTTATTGTCAAATAGTAAGCGAGGTTGCATATCTTCTTCCGCCATAGATTAAAGTTAGAATTAGATTAAGTAGAATTTGCTTTAAGTATTGGTTAAGTGAATGAGAGATTGATCGTATCGATTCAATGGTGAAGTATTGCTCATACTTTCTTCGAATGGATGATTTGCATTCGATGCGTAAAGTTAGCCTGAGCTTATAATTGTGGAAGCTTAACTTCAGCCTCATTCGAGGTTTGAAAATTATTATCATACCCCTTGAAGATTGCACCCACTTTGCGTATGTTGTCCAACAAGAGGTGAAACAAAGTGTGGTTTATTCCCTTCACCGAGTCTTTATTGTCTCTTAAATTCTTAGGCATAGAATAGACCCCCTAAACCCTTATCTTTTTGCTTTTTTTTTGGAGATCCAAATTGAAGTCCGACCAAAGAGAAAGCCTTTAATGATAAATCCGCCTAAGACCCAAACTTGTGAAAAGTTCTTTAACGTAAGTCCCCTTGTTTATTACCAGCAAATCACAACGCCCATTGAGCTTATCCACACGTCAAGACCTGACAAAAGAAACCTTGGAATCGCCATATGATCTTCTCGCAATCTTAGCATATGCGGTGGTTTTTCAAGAGAGGATAGAGTGTCTTTGGACATTTTATTCTGTGTGTTCGGTGAATGATAAAACGTACACCAACAGGTACGAGGTCACAGGTGTTTGGGGAAAGGACACATCCACTACATTGAGGTAGTCTCTAATGATGACTCTGAGGAGGGAGAAGGTGAACTCGCGAGCTTTACTAATGAGGATGTGCACGTGGAGGCATTGGTGGAAGGACGTCCGAGGGGCACTCTTGCAACACTTTCAAGAGCACCTAGGTATCACTCTCTCCGCATTAGAGGGGACTTACAAGGGAAAAAGGTTACAGTATTAATAGATAGTGGAGCCACCCATAATTTCATTAACAAGGAGCTTGTGGCCAAGATGGGTCTAAGGATTGAAGACTTTGAAGGATTCGATGTATCAGTTGTAGGAGGCTACACTCTTCCATGCAACCGTCGGATTCAACAAATGGAGTTCGTCCTAGGGGGATATTGGGTGCAAGATGATTTCTACATGGTAGTCATCGGTGAGTCTAATTTGGTTTTGGGAATACAATGGTTGCACTCGCTTGGGGAGTACACAACAAACCACCAAACTAGGGAGTTGAAAGTTCAAATCTGATGGGAAAGAGGTCGTCCTTCGAGGAGTCTCCAAGGCAGGCCCTAAGGAAGTTTCAGCCAAGAAGATGGAGAGGACGTGAGCAGGAGCAGAGATTTTCAAGCATCCCAATCTGAAGTTGCTTGAGGGCAAGCAACATCTAGGCAGGGAGGACTGTCATGTCCCCACCCCAAATTAGGGTCCACTTCTCTCTTGGTGGGAAAAGTGCTTTTCAACACTAGGTGAAAATTTGTAAATTTAAAATAATATTAAATAATAAAATAAATTTAAATTATTAAATAATGATATTTAAATTTAAATGCCTGTTGGATCTATTTGGCAGACCCATTTGGGAAGGCACCTTGGTTGCTTATATTTATATTGGATCTTTTAAAAAAGGAAATCATCACGAATCTAGACATGGCTCTTGTTGACTTTACAAAGACGAAAACCTTTTGTAAATCAACAACCTGGTGAGACAAAAATCTCCGTAAATCAGAGACCTAGTGAGACAAAACCCTCACCTTGGCATTCAGATTCTTTGTTGCAATTCACCTAGTTTACTTGTTCGCTAATTCACATCTTCTATCGCATTCGCAAGGCTGACAAAGGAATTGATACCAGGAGGAAAGACCACGATCAATGGTGGTGGAGCTCCTGGCTCGCACCACCCCAAGAGAAACCTCACCGCATCCATATGGAGTATCACAGGCAACATCCGAGGTATCTTGGGCAGACATGTCACCATTGCTGGAGTCGCTTCGATAGAGGGACGGAACCTACGATTGAACAAGGAGTTTGGAGGTGAACGGCGCCACTAAAAGGGTGCGGGCTATCAATTTGCACCTCCCCTAGCACCCTCGATCTGGTGGATCATATCCTAATATCTGCAACTACTGCTAGGGGGTATCTTGCTAAGTCTGCTATTGCCTTTGATCTGAACCTGTGGGGCATCATCCCTGCAACAACTTCACATCAGCGATTCATAAGACTGAGTTGTTACCGCCAATAAGGGATTCATGCACATTGACTTATTGCTGATGGTCGATATATATATTTCTGTGAGTGAGTCATCATAGTGTGCAAGGCATCTCTCTGATTTATAATCGAGAGACTTCAATATATTGCCGAGGATCCATAAGAGAATTTGTTATTTATCTAATAGCTAGATATTTAGTGGTCGACTATTTGGATATTAAGCATGTTGATATGTTTCTACATCAGTATTTGTGTCTGTGAATTGGCTTCTGTCATCCCCGCAATCAGTAATTACACTCATACATTTATATTCCCAGTAGTATTGAATAAGTGATGATTGGTCGCTGCTATTACAATCTGTCAGACTAGTTGATAGCTGTTGAAGGTTGTTTCTGAGTACTCTGTCATTGAATTTATCTGAGTAATCTACTTCCTATCCGCTGTTTTCACATTGGTATTAATTTTGTTTGGGTTTCACTTATTCGGCTGTGTGTTTTCATACTATCCTTGCAAGTAAATCTGTGACAAAATTGGGTCAGTTACCTTCTGAGTGCAAATTTGCTACCGTTTATAAGATCTGTTTATACTTGGCACACTACAACTGAGTACAATCTAGCCCATTTCAGCTTGGGGACCAAACCAGTATTTCCTTAAAATTCAGTCCTAAGAATGGAAAGTCAATCCATATGACTTCTAAATAACATAAATCCAAACCAAAAGGCCTTCTGTAAGGCTCTTAAAACTTTACATTCATTGCAGCCTCTCTCAAACTGGGATTTAAACCTAACTTCACAGAAATAATAAAAGATCACTCCAAATTTAAAACACCTTGAATTCAACCAATTGATATATTTCTAAGCCAGAATTTTCATTTGGTAATAACTCTGAGGCGACTTTCAAACCTGAACCAATCAAATTGGATTACCTCATGTGGTAAAGGCATGTATCAATACTCTCTGAGTTTTACTCATAATCACAGAGTCCAGAACCGAGTGGACAGCATTAAGTTTTGCTAGCTCAGCTTGGCAAAAATTCATGAGCTAACCCTGGCTGTTTACTGATTAAAAAATTGGCATAAAATGTTTACAACTCTAAATTTTCTCCCCTCTTTAATCCTTATTAGCCTCCCATGCTTCACACCCCACAAATCAAAGTCTCTTCAAACCTTAACTGCATTTTTATCTTTCAAATTAGACTTGCATGTATATAGAAATATCACTGTGTGTTTACAGTGGAGAAAAAATGGAAATTTTACATTGTTGTTTATAACTGTTAGCAGCCTTCAAGGGCAGTTGCATGAATTGGGGCTTCTTGCGATTGAAGCTAAGTAACTAGCCTCATTTTGGTACAATGCTAGTATTGTTAATACAGTTCTTAATTAAAAAAATATCTTCCAAGAATACTTTTAGCTTCCAAAGTTAAAATCTCTGAGCACTTCAGCCAAAAAAAAAATTCTGTTTAAGTGATTCTTTGAACTTTTCTTTATTAGAATTTTAGGGTATGATTTGGTTTTATCGTGTGGAGATTTGGCATTTGCTAAGATGGCTATGATTGCATGATCATATTTATGCACATTTATTATAAAACAGTATCATAATTTTAAAGAAAACCATATCACTTGAATTTAGATTTTATAATAAATGTGCATAAATACAATCATTTATATTTTATAATCACGGGAAATTTATGATGGGCAATTGGATTTTATCTTAATTTAATTTCGAAGAGGGTACATTAAATTGGAAGGCAGGAGACGGGATGCATTGCGACAGTTTTTGGAAGACCACTCTTTAGGGGAGAGCATAGGATGGCTATTAAAAACAATAAAGAAAATTTAAAAATACTGGAAATTTCAAATATTCATATTCATATGATAACCGAAGTTACCGGGTACAGCTATATACCCCCGTACCCGGCCAGGTTTGGTCCGGGTCTGAGTACATGGTGGGTACACCCCCAAGTATGCCCAAGGTTCCGCCCAAGCGCCCCGGGTACCCTATGCAACCAAGAAGACCCGCAGCCTCAAGCCCTCAAAAAGTGACTAAAACAAAAAAAATATACATTTTAAACCAAAAAAAAAAGACATAAAATGCCTTGGTGGCCCTAAAAGAATTCATTTCACAAACACAAAAAGCCAAAACACCATTTTTTGCGTCCAAGCTGCGATTGTTGGATTTTGAAGGTTGTGTCTTTTCTTTCAAAGGTGAGAGCTACGAAGGAGTTAAACCTGCAACAACAAGGGAGAAATAGCTGCACAAAGAATATACCATCAAAGGTGAGTGAATCTTTCATTTTTTTCAAATTTTCAATAATTTTTTTGAAGATTTTTCAAGTTTTTTTTTGGTAAGTTTTGAATTTTTTTAAGAACTTTTATGCATAATAAGCGGTTATAGTGCCAATTTTTTCTAAAAAATATTAGTTGTTGTGTTGTTAATTTGTAATGTTTTTTTTTTAAATTTTATTTTAGGTTCATACAGAATGGCCGATAGTTCTAATTCAGTTGGCCAAGATGCAGAGAGTCAATTGAAATATGATGCAACATCACCTCTTTGGCGACATACGACAATGATTCAACAAATTCTCGGTGGTGGGGCTTATGTTTGGCGTTGTAACCAATGTGGAACTCAATATAAGAGCTCACACTTTCGATTGAAAGCTCATTTATGTGCTATTCCTTTACAAGGCATAAAAGTTTGCCCCGGGCCAAATAAAAAATGGTTGCCAAAACACCAAATATTGGCTTATATTAAAGAACAAGAGGAGGCTAGCATGGCATGTAATAAATCAAAGGCTATGGCACATCCTCTTGCCAAGAGAAGCTTGCAAAGACTTCCTAGTGGCTTATCACAACTGGCTAGCCCACATCCTTTCATGCAAATGCCACCATCTTCTGAAGGAGATAATCTTTTGGTTACACGCAAAAGAGGCCCATTGGAGAATCCCTTGAAAAATGAAGCAAGGGAGATTACAGATAAGAGCATTGCTCATTGTATTTATGGCAATGGGCTTCCTTTCAACCTTGTTAGATCACCTTATTGGTGAGAAATGGTGACAGCCATTTCCAATACTTCTAATTATGTTAGTCCTGGGTATGAAAAGGTGCAAATCGCCTTATTGGCGAAGGAGAAAGCTTCAGTAGAGGCAAAATTCAGAGTAATCAAGGATACATGGCCCGAAACAGGTGTGTCCATCATTTCTGATGGATGGGAAGATTACAAAAATAGACCATTGATCAATGTTATAGCAATGTCCCCTAAAGGGGCGATGTTTTTGAAGGAAATCGATTGTGAGGGGCAAATAAAAGATGCAAGTTTTATTGCCAATATCCTCATAGAATCCATTAAAATGGTGGGATCTGAAAAATGTTGTCCAAGTCATAACAAATAATGCTAAAAATTGTAGGGCAAGCGATCTATAGTGGATGGTACATATAGTCACATTTTTAAATTTTTTGGACACCATGTGCAGTACTACACTCACTCAATTTGATATTGCAAAAGATTGACACACAAATTGAGTGGTTCAAATGAATCTATGCAGTGGGCGGGGAGATCCAAATGTTTGTGAATAATCATCATATGTCACAAGGCATCTTCAGGACCTTCTCCAAGTTGGAGTTGTTGAAGGTAATTTAAATTTGATTTTTTAATATAATTTTTATTTTTTAATTTTAATTTTTCATTGTTGATTTGTGACATGTATTTTTTATCCCATGTTAGGTTACCAAAACTCAATTTGCATCTCACACAATCGTCTTAAGACGACTTGTGAAGGTGCGAGAGGCCTTGAGTTCCATGGTCATCAATAGCCTGTGGGGTGTATGGAAACAATCAAGCACAGAAAGAGTCCACAAAGTAAAAGCAATAATCTTAGATGATGAGTAGTGGGCTCGTGTGGAATATGTTTTGAATTTCACCGAGCCCATCATGACCATGATTAGGTATGCTGATATTGATAGCTCATGTTTGGGTTAAATTTATGATGGCATGGATTCCATGGTGGAGAAAATAAGATCAATAATAGATGCCAAGGAACATGACCCAACAGAAACATTTTTCAAAACTGTGTAAAAGATTATTGTTGACCATTGGAACAAGATGACCACCCCTTTACATCTCTTAGCATTTGCTTTGTCACCAAAGTATTATAGCAAAGAGGTACTTTCATTGCCAAGGAGGGTGCCACCATATAGGGATGGGGAGGTTGTCGTTGGCTATAAGGCTGCATTTACAAAGATATTTTCAGATGAAGATATCCAAAGTATTGCCTTGAGCGAGTTTGGCCAATTCATATCTTCAAAACATCATGATGTTTCTGCTCTTGTAGACAAATATAGGAAAAATGCTGATGAGTGGTGGTATCTACATGGTCAAGGCTCCAATTACTTGCAACCTCTTGCAATTAAAATACTCCCCCAAATATGTATCCTTTTATTTATTTATTTTTTCGTTTTTCATTTGATGCTATTATGCTATATATTATTGGCAAGTAAAATTAAATACTAAATGCTGTACGCAAACTCAACATGTTGCAAGTTCTTCTTTAGCTGAGTAAAATTGGAGTACATACTCCTCCATCCACTTGGTCAAGCACAACTGTTTCGGTGCAAAAAAGTAGAGGATTTGGTCTATATACACTCCAACCTTCGTCTCTTGTCACATAAGAAACCTGAATACAATGAGGGTGTGACAAAGAATTGGGATCTAACCCCTGAGTGTGCTGATTTAGATGCTACAGTTGCACAACTTGCCTTAGCTTCTATAGATGAGCCAACTGCTGCACTTGACACACCTAGTGGGAGTGGCAATCCAAGTGATTGTGGTTCAAATGAAATTGAGCCAAGTGTTGACCAGGACCTTGATGCTTTTGATGAAGACGACTATGACAATTACTAAATATTGATTGTAATTTGAATTTTCATTGTGTAATGAAATTTTGAGACTTGAGCATTTACATTTTTGCAACTTATGAATATGATTATATGAGGTATTTAAATATTTTATTTATTGGCAATTATGTTTATGACTTTATGTCTTATGAGTATCGTTGTTCTTATAATTAAATTTATAATTTTGAACATGTTTATATATATATATATATATATATATATATTTCTTTGGGTATTGTACCGTCATACCCGTACCCGTATATGAACCGTACCTGAACCGGCAACTTAGATGATATCATTGTTAAGGCATTCATCATATGTTTTATAGAACCTTAATACATTACATAGAGTTGAACAAAGATTTCACAGGAGAGTTGGCAAACGAGTTAACAAAATTCAATTGCTTTCATTGTCAATGTGCATATATATTGAATAAAAATTAGAACAAAATGCCCAAAGGCTGCAAGTTTTAACTACAATGACAAAAACATAGAAAACACATTGCCCCACCAACTTCTCCACTTGTTGAGAGATAAGACTACTCCTCTTAATTGACTACATGAAGATGTAACCAAAGTCAAGGGGCAATGTCCCTTGTGGAGGTTTAGGAGCAGCACCCCCAATGGGGGTGCAATGCCCCTTGCAAGGATTCAAGGGCAGTGCCCCTCGTGGGGTCCAGAGGCAACACTTTGCAATTCAAGATTGGGTCAAGAGGCAAAGCCCCCGCCTCCAAGCCCAAATTAAAGCCTTTGGAACCACACAAGCCTTCAAGGTACATGCCATTTTTCATCATTTTCATTAGTTAATAATGTAGTTTTGAGGCTCTTTTGCCTTCTTCTCATCGCTATTCTCTTTTCTTCTCACAACTATTCTCCTTCTTTGTCTTCTTCTTCACAATATGAAAAATAGCAAAATGAGTTTATTTTTTGTTTTTAGTTGTTAGTGTGGCTTTTGTAGGTTTAGGTTGATGTGATGGGATGTGGGGATACTTGTGGGCCCTCCATCCTTTTTTCATTCAGTTTTGTGTTTTTCTTTAAATTGCATTTTATGTTGAGAGGGCTCCCACTATCCTCAAGTTGGCCCAGACATCCCCTTTGCTGACCCTTGCTATTTCCTGCCTGAAAATGGATGTCCCCAAAACATTCCCCTTTTTTTGAAATCGAGTACAAGGTGGGGTCATTTCCTACTCGTCCCGACATCCCCAAAAAATTCCGTATAGAATATGGGGTCAAATTATGCAGGGGTCGCATCCTCAAGAAATATATATGTGTGTGGTGGGGGAGAGGGGGCAAATTTTGAGCAGACTGTAAAAATTTCTAGAGGATTATAGTTATATCTGGATTAATGATATTCTGCTTTGAAATGCATGTGAATCAGATTTAATTAATGGATACATGTTAAAATATATATGTTCTATCTGTTGAGTCACATTACTGTTAAAATCTAGGATGTTCTATTGGTTGAGTCATGAAAAAAATAAATCAAGTTTTTAAAGAGTCCGAGTCTGAGTCTGAAAAGTGCCTGATAAGTCTGAGAAGTCCGAATCAAGTCCAAGTGTCAACACTATGGGTAAGCATATCAGAGTTTCATCCCAAGGTTCAAATCCCGCGAGACATGATAATATACTGAACTTGGGTAAAATACTATATCCAATTTGCTGGGTGTGGCAAATGCTAACAGTAATAGCAGGTTAGGTTATCCAATGGGATTTTTATTGGTGCATGTCCCGTGTGAATATAAAATAAGAGATAATCCTCGGTAGCAACTAAGCTGAAGAATTACCCAACAGAAAAAGTCCGAAACAGATCCAGAAGCAACGCATAAAACGCAATCTCCTTAAGCTATCTATTGTGGAAAACTAAACCCTAAACCTAGACATCTGCATTGAGAAGTAAGAAATTGCTTACCTGGTTATGAGAGCAGCCAAAAGTTTTAATGTATATGGTCTGCATTCATAAATAAAATAAAGTTTAAACGGTAGCCTTAAAATAGATTTGATAAATTAGCTAGTCTAACAAACAAAAGTAGCAGAGAAGAAATATAACATACCTGTGTACCAGGTACGCTGGAGTAGGCATTGTTAGCGGGATTTTGTTTAGGCTTGGGTTTTCTTCTGGGCTTTAATCCAACAGCCGTGGTCATGGTGGACAAACGAAGGCCCGGCGGAGCGCCTCCAGGTACTACATCCTCTATGTCCTCCATGTTTCTTCTCTGAAGTCGAAGAAAAATGTAAACAATTTAGAAGCCTTACTTCAGAGCTTCCGCACGATATGGATTTCCATATTACTTTCCGTTAGCATAAAATTGTAATCGTGAAATTTGTTTATCGATGTTTTGTGTCTATCTTGAGTATATGTCTCGGTATGTATATATTGATAAAGAGTATAATTTTATGTGAAGTTAGCTATTTACTAAGCTTTTATTTATTTATTTTGTAATTAGTCAAGTCATATTTTAGTCAATCATCTCGTGTTAAAAAGTTAAAGAGTTTCTTATAGAAAAATAGGCTTTCATCCCAATAAAAAAAACTAAATGTATATGTTTTTAATTTTAAAAAGTATTTGATGTTAAAGCAAATGCATTTATAAAAGTGATGGTGGAGGATAGAAGTAAAATTATTTTTCTATTTTCATTTTTGTTATTGATAATGTTGGTACTTATAAATTTAATGAATTTATAGTGCTTTGTGTTGTCACTTTGTGTCATTCTTTTGTGATTCTCATCAATTATAATCAATCTGAGAATTCTTAATGGTGTATCATGCTCAAGTGTCTTTGGTGGTTGCATTTTCTCCTTGCCAGACTACAATCAAAAACCCATTTACAAAAAGTCTCGATAATGGCTAAGTACTGAACTTTTTGGGCTTTCAATTGCCTATATACTTGCATGCCATCTCTTTCGCTCCTAAGTTCTTCCCTCTCTTCCCCTCTCTCCATCGCTTGTCCAAGTGTTTTAGTCTTTCTTGTTATCCTTAATGTTTTCTTTTCTAAGCCATAAGTCTTCCATCTAATACCAATCAGAGTTTTTAAAGCTTGTAAAAACCTTATTGGACCCCAACAAAGGTTTCCAAATCAAACTTATAGACCAATGCATAAAAATTCAAAATCTTGTCAGACCTTTGAAAGGTTTCGGAACACTATTAGATTTCGATGTGGTTTCCCGAACCTTGTCGAACTCCAACATGGTTTTCAGAACCTTATCGAATTCTAACAAAGTTTTTTAAATTGGGTATATTAATCAATGCCCAATGCCCGACTGAGGTTTTCCTCAAGTCAAGGTTTTTGGTTCATGGATGCTCTTCTCACCAGCCCTTTTGACAAGCAATTCCTTGTAGATTTCACACCCGACGTCCGATGAAGGTGACCTTTCTGAGTGGAAAACCATTTAATGTTTAATCCAATGGTTAGTTTGAGCCTAAAACTAACCATCCTCAAGGCTATAGAGATGACTTTTAATGCATTTTTTGACAATTGCAAGAGGTTCAAAGTAGCACCCATTTTTCTTTATGGTTTGCAAGCCTCCTTTCTAACAAAGGGTCATTCTTGGTCGGATTTTGTTGCAAATTTTATGGGGGTTTTTTCCTCATTTGTGTTTTCATTAATTTTTGATAGATACAAGTAGTTTTGGATCTAGCAAAAGAAAGATATTCATACGAAACCCTAGGGTTTTGATCTCTAATTCTAAGTGTAGCTATTTTGCATTGTAATGATCTGGGTTTTCTCCTAAACTTGCAATAATATTTGTAAGCTTTGAAGATTAATTGATTAAAGTTATAATCAACCTTAGTTGAGTGTCTCCTTATATATGGTTACCTTTCCAGATGTATGTTGTTTAGTTTTTCAACCAAAAGTCTATAACATCCTTGCAATTTTTTTGCATTGTATCTTTTCAATATAATAAAGGAAATGTTTGTGTATTCTTGATAACTAAGTAGACTTTCTTAATATTTTGCAGCCATTTATTATCTTTATAGATGAATATGTAGAGCCCATCTTGGTTGTGCATTTTGAAAGGCATAGTCTTTTGTGGTGACTTGATTAAAGCATCACCTTGTTTTCAATTGTTGTATGTTTGATTAAATCTAGAGTCTTTGTTTCCCAATAGACAAAGGCACCAGTCTATGACTGGATTTCTCTCCTATCATCCTCGACACACTCTAAATAATCAACTCAAACACCTTTTAAGTTTTATTTTTGTGTGTGTATATTTTCATGTCTAAATGAATATGATAATTTATAAGGGTGTATCATAAACACATTCTCATACACTTATACGATAGATTATCTATTAATAAGGTGTTCATCCTTGTTCAAACTAGCACATAGATATATTATGACACCAGTATTGGGATATACTCTGCAATGGGTATAATTTACTATAAAATATTGCTTAGTGTTTTGATCATCAATTTGACACTTTAGGGAGAACCCCCTTGGTCTTGTAGAGCAAGAAGTGAAGGAGGTATTATCCAACTCAGCCATTAGTTTTCCCAATACAAAGATAGGTTTGTGGTAATTTTCTTAGATTTGACACCCCTTGCACTTGGAAGATTATGAGACCTTAGGGATTTGGGGCCTATTGCTCCAATCACCAACAAATTGGTGGCATTATCAAGGAAAATATAGGACAATAATCAATTTGAAGACCCATTTTACTTGATGTTTTATTTGGTGCAATCAAGAAAGGGTTGGGTTTTGGTTTAAAATCATAAGTTTGTTAATTTCAATCATTCTCTTATTCAAGAAGTGATGACTCTGTCAAGGAAGATCCAAAATTTTGTGTCAAAAAATAAAGAATGGAAAAAGATCAGCATTCCAAAGGTCAATAAATTCCTAAAGCTAGTTCTACTGATGCAAGAAGGTGACAAGAACATTGGAAAGTTAAAAATCCAGGTAAGTCTCCTTTACATAATTTAAGAAATACTAAAAAGGTGGGTACTTTAGGTAGAATAATTGTTTCTAAAAATTTTGATCAATACACATCAGATGATTCAATTAATAATAGGGTTAGAGTTACTAGAAGAACTTGCATGTGTGACCATGCTATATATGGAAAAGAAACAAATCCCAATGTAAAAAATATAAATGTGGATTTATTTTAAATTACACCTCAAATAAACCCTATGCATCAACCTTTGAGAAATCTAAGGGAAGGTAGACATGATACTCCTCAATCTTTTGAGCGTGGAGTGGAAACCCCATTCCAATATGTTGACCCAAACATTCAATTAGAAAATGAGCCCAAAGAAAGGGAATTATATCAACACATTGATCTTATTAATCATCTTGGAGAAAGGCAGCATGAAAAAAAGGCATACATTATATTACAACAGGCCTAAGTAGCTTAGCAAGCCCTTACAATGAATCAACAACAAAATATTTCCCAACCTCAAAATGTGGCACTAGTTGTTCCAATTCAGCAAGTGCCTATTGTTCAGCATGTGCCTATTGTTCAGCATGTGCCTATTGTTCAATAAAATCATCCTAATCCCCTGCAACAAAATGTAATACAAAATTTTAGGGTCAACCCTAGAAGGCAAGCTCAAAGATTTATTCCGGTGAGACCACTATTGAGATTAGAAATATATAAATAGTTGGAACTTTGTGGTATCCTTAATTATCCTAATCTAATTCCAACTAAGATCATATGAAAGGTGTCAAAATTTCAAGGCAATAATGCTATCACTGGTGAGGACCGCTTAAGGCATTTCATCGATGTCGTTGATGAATGTGAGATAGAAGATGAGGATAGGGGTCTCTTTGAATTACACTCGAACTTTTAATAGACTCAATATAAAAGAGACCCCTAGAATTTATTTAGCACTATTTTCATTGGTAACTAATAAGCCATTGATCCATTTTATACATCTCCATTAATAAATGGTTGGCTAGTTCACAATTTTATGTTAGATTTTGGAGCATCCAACAATGTGATGGCATTGGAAGTCATGAATAATTTAGGACTGCAAGTTTTGAAGTCCTATGGAAAATTTTATACCATGGATTATTGTGAGGTAAATGTAATTGGGATAGTAAATAATGCTCTATTGCAAATCATTGCATACCTTGGTAAAAAAATTCAATGGATATTATCATAGTATATTGTATGGCTAAGTGGGGTATGTTATTATTGAGGAAGTGTGCATCTTCAATGGGTGGTATTCTTCAAATGGATTTATCCTATGCTACCATTTTGATGTACGGAAAAGATATCCAATTGCAAAGGGAAAAGAAAATGATGATCATTGTGGGGAATCCTAATGAACTAAAGAGTGAGATTTGTTACCTTGATGTGGAGACTAATTTTTTGGTAAGCTAATGTGATGATGAATCTAGTAAACATTTTGATTATGATTTGGTGCTCTCACATCTTCATCTAGAAAATGATGGAATTTGGAATATGCATTTCAAGAGTGCATGTTCAAAAGAAGAAAATGGTGCAAGAATTATATTGATGTCCCTTAAGGGAAAAATTACAAGTTCACTTTCAGATTGAACTTTGAGTTCACCAACAACATGGCAGAGTATGAGGCTCTATTGTTTGGTTTAAATGTGGCTTCAAAATATTGAATCAAATGCATCAAAGTGCATGGTGATTTAGAACTCGTGGTGTCTCAAGTTAGAGGCACATATATTGTAAAGGAAAGAAGGCTAAGAATGTATAATAATGTTGTATGGGATACTATTGAAGCTTTTTATGCACTCAACACCATTTAGGTGGAAAGAGAAAGTAATTTGGTTGTTGATGCACTTTCTATTAGCTTCAAATTTTGATGCTTCTTTCATTCCATGTCACTACAACTATGAGGTGGAGTGTAACAACCTCGATGTTCTACTCAAAAAAGTTTCAAGGTTTTTGCCTCAAGAGAAATCCACAATGTTGGAACATAGCAATAAAAAAATTTCTTTCCATAATATAAATTACATGCACATTTGAAATAACACTATTTTTCCAAACTTCCATTGCACTCCATTGTAATTTCACAAATCTTTCCATAACATAGATGTCATATTGAATGAACTCAAGTTTATCATTCATGATTACACCCTTCCATATAAATGGGTACATGATACATACATAGCTCTTCTAAGCTTTATCTAGCAATAGATATACAAATTGTCCCGATGTTGCCACGATGGTGCATACATTTTGGATGTCCTCGCTTGTTGGTGAAAATAGTCCAGTTGTCCCCAATGCTAGCACAAACATCTGCAAACCTTGACTGCCAACTGATGAGGAGAAGCATCACTCAAGCATTTTTTTGCCAATCACGAACTCAATTGCGGTCCCCCACACATCTATCACATATGACAAGGTGGCCCTACCCTTTGACAAAGAGATTGGTTGGAAAACCTCATAAGCCTATCTGAGCTTAGTGTCATTTCCTACAATCTAGAACCTTTTCATACGATCATTCTTCCTATGAGTATGAAAATCTTGAACTATAATTCATTAAAGGAACACAATGTAACCAGTGGAAACTTACACTACTTTGGCGAAAGTATTCTCACTTAGTACTTCGAGTGATAGTCATCCTATTCACATACACTTCTATAGCTTGATTTGGATTATGACCATTCATATACTATGCTTAGGTAATTTCCTTCCATAAGTAACCCCTAGCCTAGAAAATAACCTAATCCCCTTTTCCTAATGTGTCGAAGAAAAATGGCCTTGTGACATTTTCATGGTCTTTTAGGTCTTTCTTCATGATGCTTGGTCCATTTTGCTTTGATTTAATGTTGTAATGTGGCTTTAACATTCACATTAATTCCTTAAAATTCAAATTATGGTGTCTTGTAAAAGGTGTTGTGAAGTGTTGTAAAACATTTCTACACTTTTCTAGACTCTATTCATTACAATTCACCTAAAAATCACTTTTTCATCACTTATCAAGTCCTATTTTCAAGTGTTGTAAAGTCTTGTAACAAGATTTCACGCTTTTCTAGGCTCAATTTCACTATTTACACCTTTCTTATGCTTTATTTGACACCTTTATGCACTCATAAGGCTTAATTAAATGCAAACAACATTAAATGCAAGATAATTCCCAACACCCACTTTCAAGTCCAAGGTGGGACCCATTTTCCATGGGTGGCGAAGGAGTCTCTCTTGGCTCAAAATCCAAAATATTTCAAATTTTCTTTCTTTTTTTTAATTTAAAATCACCTTATGCCAACCTTTGATGAGGTATCTTTGGGTTATTAGGGCACAATTGTCTATAAATAAGTGTTTTTACATCCATTTTAACCCCCATTCATCAAGTTCACTAATTCACTCATTCATTCAAGCACTCAAGCACTCTGCATCATTCAAGCAAGAATTAATCAAGTATCTTGGAGCAGCCATTGATATATCTTCAGATTTCTTCAACAAGGTTGGTGAGTTTAGGACATTTGAATGTTGTTTATTCATCTTTCCTTTTTCATTTCATTCCATTTCTTCACTAAGGGTTTGATTACCAAAGTGGGATTGACTAAGGCAAATCCCTATAACCTAACCCTTAACCATTTTTCCCTTTTACATGTGTGTTTGTAGACTATTGTATGCAGATTTATCAAGTTTAGGTGTTGAAAAATGGACAAGAAGTCAACAAAGTATTTCAAGTCAACTACAACCTATTTCAAGCTTGAAGACAACCTATAATCCATTTTCTATAGATTTGACTTTATCAACTTGACAAGAAGACAACCTCAGATCGGATGCTACAGAATTGGTCCCTGATTTCACAAAATTTTGGGAGGATTGATTCTCCATTAGTGGCGAATGAGTCCCACCTTAAGGCTGGAAAGTTAGATTTTGTCAAATTCTAGATCTCGACACTCAGAAACTTATTTTCAGAAGTTTTCATCAAAAGCAAGACTGATTCGCCATTAGTGGCGAATGAGTCCCCACTAGTGATTTGCAGTGATCTCTGTCAGCATTCAAAACACTCCAAATTCTTCATTCTTTTCCCAGGTGCACTCTAATTCAACCTTCTTCTTTTCTATTTTGCATTTGTTCATATTTAGTTCATGCTTGTATATCACATTGTGTTTTCAAACATTGCATATTTCTTAGGGTTTGCATTCATAATCAATCAATTACTTAGATTAGTTGCATTTAGATTATCTCATTTAGCCTTAATCACATCATGCACATCTTAATTTGAGTGAACCACATTGATTTTTCGTGAGGTTTATCTATCTCCTTTTAGGTGAAACATCCTAAGAGTGCAAGAGTAGCCTATAAGCCTCACGCCCCAAAAATCTATGGTTCATTTTGGTGAACCTGCATATTGAACATCATATCATTCTTATTTGCATTTATATTTGCATCCTAGGACTTAATTGCATCGTTTTTGCATCATATGGTTCCTTAAAATTACATTAGTGAAAGACTCACTTAAATTTCATTTTTGCATATCATATCATTCCAAAACTAAAAAAATTGCATTTGCATCCTTAGTTTGCATTTGAAAAGCATCAAAATCACTTTTTATTTTCTAAAAAACACAAAAAATCTCATAGTTGGACTCATTCGCCACCCTAGGCGAATCAGTCCACCTGCACATTTCATACTCCATTTTTAGGCATTTTCTGGGTATTTCCTGCATTCCAGTTTTATGTAGTTACTTTATGTTATACTTTTCAGATTCTCTAATTGTTTCTATTTCTTGCATCCTAGTTTACTTGCATTCATTATCATCATGGCACTTTCTTTTAATAAGTTTTGGACTTCATTAAAATCCTTAGGAGACATGTCCAATTGTGTCTTTGGTTGTGACCCTAATCACCTTGAGCTTCCTCATGCTCCTTCAACTCCTCATGATTGTCCTCCTCGTGATGTAGACATCATTGGAGAAGATGATGATAGCATGAACAAGTAGTTAAATGAATGTTTTGATAACCTTGAAGCCAATGCAGCCTTTTACGCATCCATGAACCCACCAAATCTTCCTACTATTGCACCTCCTGATCACTTTGGATACCTACATCCCGAAACTCAAGTAGGACCTAAGACCCCTCCATTAAGTGGACTTAGTTCCTCTCAACAAACACATCCTCAACCATTTTATGATCACAAAGTCACAAACACTCCCATTAACCTTGAAGAAACATATGGAAAAGGATTTACTATCCTAGGTAAACAAGGTTGCGACACAACACGTGAACATAACATTCACCAACTTCTTGAACAAAAACCAACAGAAAAAATACAACAGGATTAGGATATCAAGATCCTCCTCATACTGATAAACCTCCTTTTGAATATTGGAGACTTCAAGATGATGGTACAGTGATCTTTAATTCTCCTCTTGACTTAAACATTCTCCTTCCATGTGAACAACCTTTACCTAATTCTGATGACAAGGATGTTAAGATCCCCAATGGTCCTCTTCCTACTCTCATTCATGAAAAAGGAGAATCTAGCAAATGAAAACAACCTTACAAATTGAAAAAGCTCAAGTTTCCTATTCATCCTCCACCTGAATGTGAAAGGACACTTCAATTGCTTTTAAACAAAATCCTTATACTCTTACCACCTATGAATAGGTTGGTCATCTGTCCTAAAGATTCTACCATACCGTATTGCAAATATCATCGTATTCTTGGACATCGAACTGAATAATGTCAGATGTTGAATGACATATTGAACAAGTATCACTTCACTGATAATAACTGCTTTCCCATCATCCCTTAAAACAAAATCCTTTTATCATGCCATAGTTGTAGAATTTTTCATCCTCACTATTGCATGATCCTCCCATCACCTTTCTTGGCTCATTATTGCTTCACATCCAGTGGAGGGCAATAAGTTGTTAGCCATATCTTATTAATGCATTTGTTCTTGTCTCTTAACTGCATTATTTACCTTCCACTTATACTACTTAAGATTGAGAAGCCACTAACTCCGTTAATGGTTGACTTACATTTGCTTTACTAGCTCCTTTGCATGATTTTATGTGTGTGTTGTGTTCCCCTATAATGTGTGTTTGATGTTCTCTCTCTTTGTACACTTCCTCTATTTGTACCTTTATTCTTCTATATGTCGTGCATTGCATTTGTCACTATTGTTCTGTGTTTTCCTTTTGGAGATGACACAACGCGTTGAGATTCCCTATGTCTCTCCATGTTGACCCAAAAGGTCCTTTTCTTTTATTCCTTTTTGTTTTGTGTTTTCCTTTTGGGGATGAGGCAAAGCGTTGAGACACCCTATATGTCTCTTTTTGTTAACCCAAAAGGTTCTTTTCTTTTGTTCCTTTTTTTTTTTTGTTTTCCTTTTAGGGATGACGCAAAGTGTTGAGATGCCCTAATTCTCTTCCATGTTGACCCAAATGGTCCCTTTTCCTTTTTACTTTATCTTTTCTTGTGTTTTTCCTTTTGGGGATGATGCAAGGCATTGAGACCAAAATGCCTCTTTCATGTTGACCCAAAAAAAAATCCTCTTCTTTTTCCTTTTCATTTTCTTTTCACTTATGTTTTCTTTTTGGGGACGATGCAAATCATTGAGACCGCAATGTCTCTTCCATGGTGACCCAAATCAAACTTTGTTTTCCTTTTCTTTTCGCTCTCTTTGTGTCATTCTTCTAGTTCTATGTGCTTTGGGGAATGATGATAGTTTCGTGCTCTTTCATAAAAACATTGTAGAATGAACATATTGACCCCAAATCCATAGATCCCTTATGTGTTTGGTGTGTTCCTTTCTGGGAGGCAACTCCCTTTTCTTTTGTTTTCTTTTTCATTTACATGACATAGCCTTCCTTGGAAACATATGACTTGGCATAGGGGTTTTCCGAGTTGGCTCTTATGTCTTGTTTTCTTTTTGCATTTTTCCTTTGCTACTTTAAAGTAATTGCTCACAGAACGGTGTGTAGTAATTCCTTTAAAGTGGGGGGCATACATTGACATCATTTCATTTGCATTTTTGGTTCATAGTGCAGCCTTGTCACTTCATATAATGCGTTCGTCACTTTATGGATGACATTGGGCGTGATGTCCTCCATAAGTGTGATCTATCTTGGCATATTACATTCCTCTTAGTGGCCTGATGTGACACATTGCATCCCTAAGTTGTGAATATTCTATTCTTTGATTGGCACTCTCTTGGAAACATTAAACATAATGTTCCCTAAGTGATAGACCTTGCATGAACTTAACAAGACTCCTTTGAATATCTTTTACATTTTTACATTTTAATTTTTTGCATTTTTACATTTTTTCCACCTTGCATAATGCAACTTGCATGCCAGAGGTACCTTGCTCTTTGTTCGTGGGTTCTAAGCATACAAATTTTTGCTTGTCTCATGAAACACAAACCAAAATTTTTCCTTGTGGCACCTTGTTAAAGTTATCAAGAGGTATAAATTTGATATGGTTGAGTGGAAGCCCATTCAGCAGCACAACTTTCCCCATAGCCACCTATGTGTTTGTGAGTGCATACCAACTAGCGTATGTATCTTACCTTTTTGGGTTTTCTCACCTAGCGCACCGCCATGAGTTATGTCACCCTAGAGTGAGTATGCATTCTCTTTTTCTCACAAACAACCTAGATCTAATCCACAACTAGTTGGACAAACGATCGAAGCTCAATCCAATTCTTCTCTTTCATTTCACACTTGTGTTCCTTTGTTCTTATGTTTAGTTTGCCATGGGATCTTCATCCTGGGGGCTTGATTATCCCTCTTGATCGTTGTCATTACATCTTGCTAACATAAGTGCATTGGGATCCTTCTCGATATGCATGGTTACTTTAGTGTGAGTTTGAAGCAAGTTCATTCTCTCACTAAAGTGGGGGCTAACTGTGTCATAGAAAAATGGCCCTATGATATTTTCATGGCATTTTAGGTATTTATTCATGATGCTTGGTCCATTTTTTTTATTATTTAATATTGTAATGTGGCTTAAACATTTGCATTAAGTCCTTAAAATTCAAATTATGGCGTCGTGTGAAGGTGTTGTGAAGTGTTGTAAAATATTTCTACACTTTTCTAGACTCTATTCATTACAATTCACCTAAAAATCACATTTTCGTCACTTATCAAGTCCAATTTTGAAGTGTTGTAAAGTCTTGTAACAAGATTTCACACTTGTCCAGGCTCAATTTCACTATTTACACCTTTCTTATGCTTTATTTGACCCCTTTATGCACTCATAAGGCTTAATTAAGTGTGTTTTTTTAATGTAAACCTGACAAACAACATTAAATGCAAGATAATTCCCGACACCCACTTTCAAGTCCAAGGTGGGACCCATTCGCCATGGGTGGAAAATAAGTCCCTCTTGGCTCAAAATTCAAAATATTTCAAATTTTCTTTCTTTTTTTTATTTAAAATCACCTTATGTCGGCCTTTGATGAGGTATCTTTGGGTTACTAAGGTACAATTGTCTATAAATAAGTGTTTTTACATCCATTTTAACCCCCATTCATCAAGTTCACTAATTCACTCATTCATTCAAGCACTTAAGCACTGTGCATCATTCAATCAAGCATTAATCAAGTATCTTGGAGCAGCCATTGATATATCTTCAGATTTCTTCAACAAGTTTGGTGAGTTTAGGAAATTTTCATGTTGTTTATTCATCTTTCCTTGTTCATTTCATTCCATTTCTTCATTAAGGGTTTGATTACCAAAGTGGGATTTGACCAAGGCAAATCTCTATAACCTAACCCTTCACCATTTTCCCCCTTTTGCATGTGTATTTGCAGAATTTTGTATGCATATTTATCAAGTATTTAGGTGTTGAAAAGTGGACAAGAAGTCAACAAAGTATTTCAAGTCAACTACAACATATTTCAAGCTTGGAAACAACCTATGGTCTGTTTTCTGCAAATTTCACTCCATCAACCCGACAAGAAGACAACCTCAGATCTGGTGCTACAGAATTGGTCCCTAATTTCACAAAATTTTGGGAGAGGATTGATTCACCATTAATGGTGAATGAGTCCCACCTTAAGGCTAGAAAGTTAGATTTTGTCATATTTTGGATCCTGACACTCAAAAACCTGTTTTCATAAGTTTTCATCAAAAGTAAGACTAATTCGCCATTAGTGGAAAATGAGTCCCGCTAATGATTTTCAGTGATCTTTGTCAGCATTCAGAACACTCCAGATTCTTCATTATCTGCCTAGGTACACTTTGATTTAGCCTTCTTTTTTGTTTTGCATTTGTTCATATTTAGTTCATGCTTGCATATCACATTGTGTTTTTAAACATTGCATATTTCTTAGGTTTTTCATTCATAATCAGTCAATTAATTAGCTTAGTTGCATTTAGATCATCTCATTTAACCTTAATAACATCATGCTCATCTTAATTTGAGTGAATTGCATTGATTTTTCGTGAGGTTTATCTGTCTCCTTTTAGGTGAAACATCCTAAGAGTGCAAGAGTAGCCTATAAGCCTCACGCCCCAAAAATATATGGTTCACCTAAACACAATGGTATCTCTACCAATAAAGCATAAGTTACCCCCTTCAAAGGATATTCCAACCCCAAGTATAGCATATGAGAGCTCTTTACCAATCTACAAATTAACTTTGGAAGTTATTCTCTTCAAAAGATAACCTGGTCCCAAGTATAACTTTATATTATGAAGTATAGCTACATAAGCTTCATCTAATCATAGATTAAATACTTGTAGATAACTTACTCCATTCAACAATACTTCATGTTATTATGTGATTCTCATCAAGAGTATAGCCACATCAATAAATTACCTCAATCAAAGAATAATAATATCAATCGATGATTCCATTTAAGAGTGTAATATCCTTAGTAAAAAGAGTTATTCCAAAAGAGTAGAATCTTGTCAACAATATGAATTCATATCAAGAGTGTAAAACAACTTATCAAGTAGCAACTCTAACTCAATAGATAATCCGACCTATGGTTCCAAGCATATAGTATTCCATAAACTCAAGTGATTAACTTAATCACATAGGTGAGTTTTAACCTTGATATATCCTAATTCTAGGATAAAGTTATCAACCAATAACTAGTCTGATTATATAGGTTAATCTAACCCCATATGTTCCAATCTAGACCAAATGATCAACCCAACCTATAGGTTTCAATGATTCGTCAAGTACATATCCAACCCAGTAGGTAAATGTTAACCCAGGGCTTCATTCAAGTATGATCAAGTGATCATTCAAGTAATGATAATTGATGTGGTTAGCATAATGTCACATCATATCTTTCATACCTTCACTTCTGTAATGCTAACCCTATCATTCCCAAGGTTCCCGAACATAATAAGCTATAGTGTTAAGTCACTTCATGACATTGATACAATTCACATTATGCACATAGTCTAAACTATCTATGTATAGAAAATCAATATCTAATCCCCGTACAAGATATATAAGAGTATTAAGATACTTCCTTTAATCATATTTCATCTTTCTTGGTATATAATACCACTAATAAAAAACACTCCTATTATGGAGTAAATACAAGCACTTTCATAGAAAAGCATAAAACAACTTCTTTTTTCCTTTCAAAAGCAAATTCTAAGACTTCCCAATGCAAGTATTCTCAAGCAATACCAAACAAAGCATTCAAATCTCATTCTTTCATAAACAAAGACAAATAAGAGAAGACTAGATCCTCACGCCTGTAATACGCATGACCCAATTGACTGGTGATGCACAACCTTCTATTGACAGTTTGCTAGCCTTCACTTTTCCACTCAAAGTGATACTTCACCATGTCCTATTTCACAAGTTAACATAATTCTCTCACAAAGTAATTCTAAGCTCTCACCAAATAACTCTAAGATCTCACAAAATATATCTTCTCAAAATATTTGCAGCAAAATAGGTTTGCGAAATAGTGTGTCATAAATGGGAGAGGTATCCCATCTATTTACACAGAAAAGTGAGACATTGATGCCAAAAGATAAGGCATGTCAGTTGACGACACTATACATGCAGATCAACTCACCCCAACAAAAAGGTGGTAGAAAACTAAGTGAATCTTGCAAGCAACACATAACTTATGTCGACTTGGTCATAGTTTGTTCAATAGATAGGTAAAGGATGAGTCGACTCCATATTACTAGCGCACAAGCCTGTGCTTTGACCAAGCATGTTATTTGCTGAAAATTCCCTTTAGCATTCATTTAAACCTCTAACACAACACGTGTTGCTTATTATTTCCTTTGCCTTTATCTCTTGGATAAATGTGTTCAAAGTTGAAACAATATGCTGCTATAAAATAGCGTTGCACTTTAAGTAGGTCATCGACCATGGCTTATACTTCATATCAGCCTTTATCATTTGCATATTACTTTACATAGTTCAGCCTTTAATGCTTTGTGTTCCATTTCCATGTGGCATTCTTAAGTCATTGACTTAAGCTTTTGTGCTATTCTTTTAATCACTGCCCTTTGAAACACACAGTCAACACTTCTAGTTTAAACACAAGGTCATTACTCTATATGATATGCCAAGTGCTATAATAATGCACTATGTATTTGCATAACATATATACAAATCAACCTCTATTAATCATATAAATAAATTATCCTTCATTAATCATACATATATATAATTCTATGAATAACCTCAACGCTATGTCTTATATACACACACACACATATATATATGTATATATATGTATATGTATATATATATATGTATGTATATGTATATATATATATATGTATGTATATGTATATATATATACATATACATACCAATCAAGTATATATATACAGTTGATATACAAATGAATATGATCTAGTTAGCATTCATATTATATTCATATTGATTGTATATATATATATATATATATATATTCCTCTATGTACATGTATACGCATGTATACATATATTGATATATCCATATGGACATTTCTGTTTGTCACAAACACGTATATATTAACACATGTATACATATGTATATATCTTATATATGCATTCAATTGCATAATCAAGCACATACACAATTACTATCTTATTGATAGGAAATATACATGCGATGCATATATACTTATACACATACATGTCACATTGTCCCTATGATAACACCATGCTCATAAGCAACCCATTCATAATCATTCATAGGTACATCTACCTATGTACTCTCATGTACATGCTCCTCCATGTGTATGGTCTATCGTTGACACACATATGCATACATATATACAATCAATGTGTGTTCACCTCATCAATCAAGCATAGTAACATAAGGAAGAACTCATAAGCTCCAAACATATAAACATCATCCAAGAATGCATTCAACAGTAATCAAAATCCTTACTAATGCAAACACATCTTACTAAAGGATGACTTACCAATTCCCAACATAATAACTTGACTCAACCATTCTATTGTGAGTGTGTGTGTAAGCTTAGATAGGTTTTGTAAAGGTTACCGACCAATCACTTCTCCTGAGTGATACTTCCCCTCCCTTCCGAAGGATTGAATCTATCCCTCCAACTAGCTTAGCACATTTGCAATGGTAGTCAGACATTCATAATAAATCCACATGCATCATAAAACTTTAGCATATTCATATAGAAATGTATGTTCTTTGATGTAAACATATTTACCCTTTCAAAGCCAATTTAGCATTTATCAACACTTTCACATAATACCTATTTCAATATTCCATTCTTTTAGCAAGAATATCAAAATTATGATTGCATTTATCATCCTTTTTACCTATGACTTGGTAAAAGTAAATCAATAACTACAAGACAGGGTGTGACATGGAGATCCTTATCAAGCCTAGTATTCTAGATAACATATGCAAGTAGCATGTTTTCAATGATGACCAATAGATTTATGAGTTCTTGAATTGCATTAATCATTTTAAGAAACAATAATTTGACTAGTGATCCATGGTGGAGAAAGGTGAAGAAGGTAAAGGGACTCTTTTTGGGAACAAATTCATCCAACTCAAAACCAATACCATTCCTAGAGGTATTGTTGCTTTTAAGAGAATGTTTGACAATGTTGATTGTTATAAGACAATAAGTAAGCCTATCAAAGAAGAAGACATAGAAGGCATAAAATTAGGAATTTAATCAACTCCTAAAATGGTTTATATTGATAAGAAATTAAGGCTGATAGAGAAGAAAATGTTGATTACATTATTAATAAATTATAAATTTAAATTGCTTTGTCTTATGATGAATTAAAGGATTATAGAGAAGACTTTTTTCTAGCATAGCATTTCACTGTAACTTGGTGCAAAGATATTCAAACAAAAGCAGCATCCTATCAACCCTACTCTTGCCCCTCAAATGCAAAAGGAATTGATGAAACTAAAGTAAGGTGGTATTATTAAACCAATCAAACATTTAGAATGGGTGTCTAACCTTTCTCCAGTTAGAAAAAAGAATGGGGACATTAAACTATGTGTGAACTTCAAAAATCTAAATATCAAGTCCCTTAAGGACAATTATCCATTGTCTAGTATGGATCATTTGCTACAACAAGTGACAAGGTTGGAGTTACTATCCATGATGGATGGTTTCTAAGGTTAAAATCAAGTCATGGTCCATGGATATGAGCAACACGAGACAAATTTCACTATTCCATGGGGAACTTTTGTATATTTTTGAATTCCATTTCTGTAGAAGAATGTTGGAGCCACATTTCAAAGGGCTATGGTTGTAGCTTTTGTAAGTCTTATAAATGAGATAATGGTTATATACCAAGATGATCTGACTACCTACCCCAATGTTTGAAATGATCATTGCAAACACTTGGAGTTAGTCTTCCAAAGATGCTTGAAGTATGGGATATCTTTGAATCCCAAGAAGTGCATATTTGGTGTGGAATATGGTAAAATAATTGGGCATATTGAATATAAGGAAGGGGTAAGGATTGATCCAAAATATGTAAAAGCCATAAACCTTATCCCAAAACCCAAAACAATTAATCCAGTTCAATCTTTCTTTGGTCAAATAAACTTTGTTCAAAGGTTCATTCTTAACTTTGTTATTAAGACAAAGTCCATCTCTAAAGTATTAAAGAAGTGGAAATCTTCTAGTTAGGACAAGGAATCAACACATTCCTTCTTAAAAATAAAATATTCACTTAAGAAGGCATCGATGTTGGCAAGTCTATACTATTCTAAACCTTTCTAGTTATTTTATTTTGCATATTTTTATACTATTGTTGTAGTTTTGTTATAAAAAAACAAAGATGATTATGAACACCCAATAGTTTTCTTCAAAAAATTATTCTATGATGGAGAAGCATACTTATGCTCTTGTTAAATCAGTGAAAAATCTCAAACCTTACCTTATAGGGGCCAAGATCACTGCTTTTGCACCACATACGGCTATCAGAGACATCTTTGTGCAGTAAGAGGCATCGATGAAAAGGTGTAGGTGGATCAATAAGATCCAAGAGTATGACATGGAGATATTAAAAATTGAATTGGTTAGAGGCCAAGGGCTAGAAAAATTAATGGTTGAGGCAAATTTGGATGCTACTGAGGTCCACCAAGTTAACTTTGACCCCTATTTCATTTCATGTCAATTGAAGGTTTGCCCTTGGTATACAAATATTATATTTTATTTGGAGAACCTAAATTGTGCCCCTAATTTGAATGCTAAGCAAAAGAGAACTTGAAACTTGAAGCTCAAAGGTATGTGTTGCTCAAAGGATAGTTAATGTGGAGAAACCTTGATGGTGTACTACTAAGATGTTTAAATGAAGATCAGTTACTGAAAGTTACAGAAGAATGCCACCATGGATTATGTGGTGGACACTATATGTCAAATACCACTGCTCATAAGATTATGAGGATGGGTTATTGGTGGCCCACATTATTCAAGGATGTGGAAAAATTTGTAAAAGGGTGTGATTCTTGCTAAAAAAAAATTGGCAAGTTGAAATTTATAGGTGCACTTCCCCTTACAATCATTTTAGTAGAGGTTCCATTTTAACAACAGGTATTGATTTCGTAGGGGAAATAACAGAAACGTATAGCAATGGATACTATAAGTGGATATTGGTGGCCACCAAATCCTTTATAAAATGGGTGGAAGCAATCCCTACAAAAAAATGCAACCTCAAATGTGGTAATTATTTTTTTCTAAATAACATAATCACTAGGTTTGGTGCGCCATAAAAAATTATTGCTGACAATGCAAGTGTTTCAAATCCAAAGATTTTATTGACATGTGTTCACAATATGGGATATATTTTAACACATTCATCACCTTATCATTCATAGGGAAATGGAAAGTCCGAATAAAGAAACAAATGCATCATGAATATCATTAAAAAAACTTTGGATGCAAACAAGAAAAGGTGGGATGATAGGTTAAAGTTTTTCATCTAGACATATAGGGTAACCTACAAGAAGGCTATTTGGAAGAGTCCATTTGAACTAGTGTATGGTGTTGAAGACAATTTTCACATTAGCCTTAAGTTATCAGTAGATATAAGTTGATACAACAGATTGAAGGGGAAGAAGAAAGTGTTATCTCCAAAAGAATATATGCATTGATAGAATTGGAAGAAACCAAGAGGGATTCCCATGATAGGAATTTAATCAGACAACAAAAAGTGAAGTACCTCTTTAATAAGATGGTTTTCATGAGGGATTTTCATAATGGATATCTTTTCCTCATGTGGAATTCCAAGTTAGAAGACAAGGGAAAACATGGAAAATTTGATGTCCTGTGGGTTGGGCCCTATCAAATTGTTGAAGGATGTGGTTAAGGAATGTTCTACATTAGGAGCCTTGATGGAAATTTCATGGAGCTTCCAATTCATGGTCAACATCTCAAGCACTATTTCTCCTTAGTGTTAGGTTCTTTGAACCCTTGTAACATATGTTATTTCATGTTCTTATGTGTAGTCATGACCATTGTTTTTCATGATGTTGTGTGAGTCAGTCTTGGTCCTTTTTTGTTCCCTATTTTGGTATAATCTCAAAGATTTAGATTTTAATTATGTTTTTAAGACACATTTCCCCAAATATATCCATTGTTGGTGTGATCAAGTGAAAACGTGGTCCCAGAAATGAGAAACAACACAAAATATGCAAGAAACCACCTAAACACCTAACACCTCAAGATTGGGAAAATGATTATCTTAACAAAAAAAATGGAACATTTTACCTTGTTGAGTTGTCCTTTGGTTGGCCCTTGATTGTTGACGTGATATATGCTCCTCTTGATGGAAAAAGATGCAAGTGTGGGATGCAAGATGGATAGGAAATGGATGCAAGTGCAAATATTTGGCTAAGTATGGCTCAAATGAAGATTTTGCAAGAGTTTGGTTAGCACAATGATCTCTCCCCAAAATGAGAGAAAAGAGGGGGTATTTATAGAGAATTTTGAATTCTCTAGGGAAATGGATGGTTGAGATTAAACCAACATGGCCAAGATGTAGGGCTATAGTGAGTTGAGAACTCATAAGCCCTCACATCTTGACATGTGGCATGTGAAGTGGCTTGAAAAAGATGATGTGGACATGACATGGAGGTACTACATAGTACCTTGGGATTTTGACAAGATCTCCTCATAAAGGAGGTCTTTGTCCATATGTGGGTGAGAGGACATGTGAGGAATTAAAAATACCTCAAATATCCACATGGGAATGAGAGAAAAAATTTAAAATTCTTTGAAATGCATTGGGGGATTAAATGTGAATTAAAAATTCACATGGGGAAAGGGGTGTCTTCTCCAAAAGGAGAAAGCCTTTTAATAAGGTTGACTTAGGACACATTCCATAAATGACATGAGATTAGGTTGACCTAATTAAGTGATTAAGGTTGTGCAAGTACCTAATTAGACAAATTAATGACATATTAGAGGCAAGTGGGAGATTATGGAGGATGTGACCCTAATGATGATTAGGGGGTGTGCACATCCTAACCATAAATTAATTATTATTAGAAGAGGATTAGATGATTAAGGGGAATTAGAGACCAACTTGCAAAAGTTGGAGGATGTGACAATGAGAGAGAAAGTGAAGAATTAAAAATTAATTTAAATTCCAAGAGGTTATATGACTAAATTAAACAAAGTTGTATATTTATTTAATTTAGAGAGGAAAGAAGGTAAAAGTATTTATTAAATTAAATAGTTTGGGAACCTTATGTAGGACATGAAATATTAATTAAATGAATGATTTAATTAATTCCAGCAAAGAGGATGAAGTAGATGAGTAAAGGGATGAATAAGGAGATGTCTTTAACCATATGGAAGTGGTCAAATTTGGATGTCTTCAGTTGGCACCCATAAAATTGATGAATTTATAGCGGTTTGTGTTGTCACTTTGTGCCACCCCCTTGTGATTCCTATCAATTAGAACTGACCTGAGAAATATTAATGGTGTATCATGCTCAAGTGCCTTTTGTGGTTGCATTTTCCCCTCGTAAGATGCATCCAAAAACACATTTACAAAAAGTCCCAATAATGGCTAAGTAGTGAAATTTTTGGGCTTTTATTTTTCTACATACATGCATGCTGTCTCTTTTGCTCCCAAGTTCTTCCCTCTTTTCCCTTCTTTCCATCACTTGCCCGTGTGTTCCAACCTTTCTTCTTATCCTTATCATTTTCTTTTCTAAGCTATAATTCTTCCATATAATCAATATTCAAAGTTTTTAAAGGTTGTGAAAACCTTGTCAAGCCCTGATGAAGGTTTTAAAATTGGGCTTATGGGTTAATGCATAAAAATTCAAAGTCTTGTTGGAACTTTGAAAGGTTTACAAAACTTTATTAGATTCCAACATGGTTTTTAGAACCTTGTTGGAATTTGATGTGGTTTTTAGAACCTTGTCAAATTTTGATAGAGTTTTTGAAACCAAGTATATTGATTGACTTCTAATGCCCAAGAAAGGTTTTTCTCTTCAAGGTTTTTGGTTCGTGGATGCTCTTCTCAACAACCCTTTGGACAAGAAGTTCCTTGCAGACTCGACACTTGACATCCAATGACGGTGACCTTTCTGGGTGGAAAATCATTTAATGCTTAATCCAATGGTTGGTTCGGGCTCAAAACTTCAAAAATACTCTTGAAGGACATCTTTTAGTCATAAATGTCATTAATGTTGCAACTACTTTCTCAACTACCAGATTTGATCCTTGAGGCTACAAGGATGGCATTTAATACATTTCTTAACAATTGCAAGTGGGATAAAGTGACACCCATGTTTCTTTATAGTTTGTAGGCCTCCTTTCTATCAAAGGGCCATTCTTGGCTATATTTTACTATGAATTTCATGGGGAGTTGTCCTCCTCATTTGTGTGATCATTAATGTAAGTGAATGGCTTCATAATGTGTGACTATGTGAAGGTGATACAAGAAACAATGAGATGCCTATATAATTTTAGATACCCATGGTTCTTTCCTCAAGAGTCTCTTCATGTTGTAAAAGGATATATTTTTGAGTGATTAAGAGAGAAGAGAGGAGGATAACATTTTTTTGATAGAGAGAAGCAGTTATGGGGCCAACAAAAGAAAGATATTTATAGGAAACCCTAGGGTTTTGATTTCTAGTTCTAGGTCTAGTTATTTTGCATTGTAATGATATGGGTTTTCTCTCGAACTTGTAATAATATTTATAACCTTTGAAGATTGATTTATTAAAGGAAGAATCAACCTTAGTTGAGTGTCTCCTCATGTATGATATGAATTTCTAGATGTATGTTGTTTAGTTTTTCAATTAGAAATCTATACAATCCTTGCAAATCTTTTGCATGGCATCTTTTCAATATAATATAGGAAATGTGTGGGTATACTTGAGGATTACTAAGTAGAATCTCTTAATATTTTATAACCATTTATTGTCTTTATACATGAATATGTAGAGCCCAACTTTCCTATACATTTTGAAAGGAAGAGTCTTTTGTAGTGACTTGATTAAGGCATTACCTTGTTTTTAGTTGTTGCATGTTTGATTAAAGTTAGAGATTCTATTTCCCAATGAATAAAGGAACCGATCTATAACTGGTTTTCTCTCCTATCATCCTCAACACACTCCAAATATATCAACTCAAACACCTTTTAAATTTTATTTTATTTGTGTTATACTACCATGTATGAATGAATACAACAATATAAGGGTGTGGCATAAACACATTCTTAAACACTTATATGGTAGATTATCTTTTAATAAGGTGTTCATTTTTGTCTAAAATAACACATATGTATATTGCAACACTAGTATTAGGATACACAATGTAACATGTATAATTTGTTGTAAGGTATCGTTTAGTATTTTAATCATCAAGTTGACACTTTAGGGAGAAACCCCCTCAGTCTTGTAGAGTTAGAAGTAAAGGAGGTCTTACCCACCTCAACTATTGGTCCTTAGTTTCCAAACCTAAAAATAGGTTTGTGGTCATTTTTCTAGGTTTGACACCCTCGACACTTGGAAGATTATGAGACCTTAGGGATTTGGGGCCTACAACTCCAATCACCAATGGATAACAAGCAATATGATTCTACATTGGTGAATTTTTCTTGTCAATATTTTCTAATCACCTAGAAATTATTTAGTGTTTTCCTAAATGTATTTTAAGCTCTTTTGAGCAAATGTTGGAAAACTTGTCTTGTTAATATTTTTTATTGTTCAAAAATTATTTAGCTTAGGCAAATCTAATCCAGGCATTTAAATATTAGATATGTAGTAAAAGAAGAAGAATATTATAAGTGTATAATTGTTATCAATATCAAATCTAATATTGTCACTCCATATATTAAAAATATTAGTATATTTTATGATATAAATTGTATGAGAGGGAGTAAGTGTAATATTTTTGCACTTGCAAACATTTATATGCATTTATTCCTTCTACCTTAGATCACCACCCAAGCTTAGTACTTCCTTGCCATTGCCTAGGATATGTAAAAATACAATTGAATAGAATGAGTGTTATATTGAACAATATAAAGGATTTGCAAAGCCCACTCCACATACAAAAAATTTAAAAATATCGACAAATTAAAGAGAAATATTAACAAAATATTTATTATTTTCTACGTCAGTTATCTTTGTAATGTATATATATATGTCAATTCCTTTTTTGGTTTGGCTAGGATGGTTTATATGTATATTTTAAAAAACTCTATGTAATTGCAGATATTATCCATGGAGCCTTTCTTCACATGAAAAAAATTAGAGCTCGAAGGAAATATGCCATCATTTCTTAGTAGAATAAAAAGAAAATAATATTTACCTTAAATATTTCTTACTTAGAAACTAAATGGAGGGAGATACTCTAAAACACAACTTTACGCATTTCACCTTCTAACATTTTTCACAATGTCAAGAATTTGTTGTATAAATTTAACTATGTGATTTAAAAAGTAGAATGATGGCTAACTTTAGAGAAAACATGTTCTCACATTTAGAAATAATATTTACAAAGGAGTTTGTAAACCTAATTTAACTTCTTTGAAATATTTGGTCACAATTATTTATGGTTATCCTCCTTTCAACAAGCAAAGACATCTACATCAAAGCTAATACTAATAACAAGGCCTTCAATAATCCCTATTTCATGGGAATGGAATTATATGCAAAAATAAATTTATATAAAAAAATATTTGTTTATTATTTCTTTTGCTTCACCATTACTATCATTGGGCCTCGATGCACCCAAACCAATCACACTAGTACCAAATAGTATAGAAAATTCTCCCACCCCTCTTCTCTCTCCTACAAACCTTAACCATCAGAGAGGAACCAAGAGAATAACACCCAACCAAATAGAAAACAAGGAGAGACCAAACCTCTCTAGAAGGTGTTGTCATTCTACTCCTTAGGCTTCATTAAAAGGTCTTGTCTTCACTCTGACCTCACCCTTATACTCTATGTTGGTTTATGACCTTACCTATTGCCATACAAAACCATGTTCCCTTCATAATTTTTGGTTTTGAAATCTTTAATGAACAATTTTAAGGAAAAATCATGTCAAATTTGGCTACTATTAAAGTTGAAGCATATTGGCAAGTCAAACATGGAATACACATAGTAGATAGTTATTTTTGATTGGTAACATTTATGGAGAGGAAAGATGACTTGACAAAATATTAGGAAGATAACACCCAAATATTTTTAAATTCTTATATTTATCCATCTCACCTAGGGACAAAATTCTCAACCAATATAAAATAAAGAATTGTTAATTTATAAGTTGTTTTTTGTATCCTATTTATCATCCACGATGTATGTGATAAGCATTGATTTGGTGTGCATGAGTAGTGATGAGTCATTTTTTTGTATTGATATGTGCCATCAAGAGCTCACATCTTATCTTCAAAAGGGGTCTCCTTGCTAAGCATATGGATTTGCACAAATTTTAATTTAACTTACATGGTTAGAAAGGTGAAAATAAAAAAATTGCTTTGATATAGTATAATTTTGAAGAAAAATATGGAAAATAAATTAATGAGAAAAATTACACATCTTTCCTTCTTCCTTTTATTTGTACACCTTTGTATGGTGTATGAAAACATTTTGTGGTTATGATAAAAAAAATTAACCTCATGTTCAATCCTTCTCTCCCATATATATTCAAGAATTCAAAAATAACCAACAATAAATCAAAGATGTTATGATGGTACATTTGATATGTGGAGTACTTATATGCAAAGAAGCCTTTATTCATTTGAAACTCTATTGAATAGGTGTGTAATGGAGCACTTAGATGAATTGCTCATTATACACCATATTAACTCTTGCTTATTTTGCTTAAGAGGCTCACTTGTGATGGATCAATTAACTTTACTAATATACATTTAAACTAATTTACAGCTCATAAAAATATTCACAAGATATTGGAGTAGCAAGAATCCCATATGTTACTAAACTAAATTGGATGAGCTAGAAAATATCGATCCAAGCCATATATAGTAAAATTTGACAAAAGATCAAGAGTGATTATGATTAATCACCCTTTAAACTTCCCATTAATTTTATTGAAATTGAATGGACATTTTTCCATTGATTTGTTGCATGATTTACAAGACTAGTTTATTTCTAAAACAAATAAACTAACTTTTTCAATTTTTTTATAGAACTCATTTTTTAATAAAAATGCTCATTCTTAAATTGTAGATTTGGATTTTTGAATTAGACTTTGATTTTACCAAGCAATTAGGCACAATTAAGCATACTTTTTCTTCACCTACTATCCATTTCATTCTCATTTAATTAGGAATTAGTTATTGCTCTACAACCTTGAAACCCTACTCTAAATTTAAAAAAATGCTCTACATTGTGCTAAACCAAAAAAAAAAAAGAAGTTTGAAAGCAATTCACACTTTGCTCTATCTATTATTTTATTTAAAAATTTAAACTTAAGAACCATATAAACTCTTCATTATTAATAAAGTTAATATATAATAAATAGATATATTATCCCTTATTAACATAAAAAAAAAACTTTGATTTTAGTTACTTTGCATGATGCACAACATGCATTCTAATCACTACTAACATTGCTTACATTAATATCTATGTTGATGGAGTTGTACTATTTTATTAGAATAAATAAAAAAATTATGTGTGGGTAGCAATTTAATGCTAATAATTCTTTTAAATCTTGGAAATGGTGGAGACTATTGAATAAAACTTAAAAAATTAATAACAATTCAAATGAGATTCAAGTAGATGTATGATTTTATATGTGGATTTAAATTGACATAATTTTTTAATAGAAGATAAATTTTAGCTACAATTTATAAACATCATTTTATGTTTTGAATTTTATCAAAGTAATTATCATTACAAAATTAATGTGATGTTCAATATTTATTTGGAATGTCTTTCATTCGTGCTATGACAAACTCTCATCAATTTATAAATATTATTAACATATCAAACTTAGCAACAACCAATTATCATTACAAAATTAATGTGATGTTCAATATTTTTTGGAATGTCTTTCATTCATGCTATGACAAACTCTCATCAATTTATAAATATTATTAACATATCAAACTTAGCAACAACCCATTGGTTGTGATAAATTCCCTTGTTACTAAATTATGTTCATATATCAATTAGAATAGATTGCCTAAAAGTTGTATTCAAAATTTTACAACCAATATTTCATTGAGATGCCTTGAGCTACTTCAACAATCAAAGATATATGCTCATATGTGCATGTCATGCAAGACTTTGGAGTCCAATCAATAGAAGCAATAATATATATGAATTTCATACATGTAAAATTTTGGCTACTTTATGTATTTTTGTGAGAAATCTATGTTGATAAATAATGTGAAGGAGGTTATACTCCTTACATCAAATTTGTAATTTATACCTATTTAAATAATGTTTAATAAACTTATATTTCAAAACTATTTGAATAGTATGTGATATTACAGTATTGTTATGGTCTGTATTATCTAGCATTAGTTGTAGTTGCAATTGTTTTTTTTAAATAAAATATTATACTTTATATTTGTATTTTCAATATGCCATTAATTTTCTTGAGTTGTTCCTCATGTTACATTATATATATATAATACACAAAGAGATATCCTTCTCGAGGCACATATTGCACTGTTATGTGAAACATTGAATAAAAAATAGGTGCCTTGAGAAGGATATCTCTCGACGTATTTCATATATATTATTAAATATATATGCTAGTATCATTTGAGGTGCAACATGCAAAACATTAAATAAATTAGGATTAGGGTTAAGGTTATGCTTAGAGTTAGGTTAATATTAGGGTTAAGGTTAGAGATAAAATTAGGGTTAGGGTAGGGGTAGGGGTAGGGTTAAGGTTAAGGTTAGGTTTAGGTTTAGGGTTATGATTAGGGTTATGGTTAGGAATAGAATTAGAGTTAGGGTTGGGGTCAGAGTTAGGTTAAAAGTGGGATTAGGGTGATTGTTAGGTAAAAAAAATAGTGTTAGAGATATAGTTAGGGCCAGGGTTAGAGATAAGAATTAGGGTTAGGGTTAGGATTATGATTAGAGATTAAATTAAGGTTAGGGTTAAGATTATGATTAGGGTTAAGGTTAGGTTAGGGTTATGATTATGGTTATGGTTATGGTTAGAGATAAAATTGAGATTAGGTTTAAGGTTAAGGTTAGGGTTATAATTAGATAGAGAGGTCTAATTAAAAATGAACCATAACCCTAACCCTAACCCTCATTAAATACTAACCCTAATTGAACCCTAATCATAAAACTAATTAAATACCTAACCCTAAATAACCCTAATTATAATTATAATATTAATTGAACCCTTACTCTAACCCTAACAATCATTAAACCCTTACCCTAATCTAATCTTAACCTTAATTGTAACCTTAGCCCTAATTGAACCTATTGTCACGAGGATAACACCCTTAGCCAAGTGTAAACTTAGCTATCCTATGAAACATTAGATCATCTTCAAACTGTGGGTTGTCTATGGTGAAGATGAACCTCTAAAGTAGGTTGATTCCCTTGATGGACCTCCTATAAGCTACTGCCTTGATTAGGAAAAGGGATAGAAGAATGAAAATAAAAAGATTACTTATCCCTAGGAGGTGATGCACTAAAACCTTAGACTTATACCTACTTACAACTCTCAACTTCCCTCAAAAATTAGCTTTATCTTATGCACAACTCAAATTTCACAAGCTCACATAACAGTGTTTCATAAAAAGGTTGTTCTTCAAGTTCATGAAGGAAAACTTAAAGTTTTCACAATTACAATTATTGAAAGTAACAAGACAACCTGTGACTTGTATAAGTCTTGCTTATTCTAGTATAAACATGCTTTGCAATGAGACATAATTCAAGGATTTTGTATTCATAATTACAAAAATAAGAATAAATCATATACAAAGACACCCAACACAAGAATTTAGAGAAAGAAAACTTGTTGATTTTATTGATAAAAGGAGTTTATGTTGATACAAATTTGAAAAACTACTTGAGAATATATAAAATTGATGTTCTATAATTCTTAAAATGAGTTACACTCTCATTATTTTGCATAAGGAAAAAGAGGATAGGAAGAATTTACTATAAAAGAGTTGAAAGATTTGTCTTATAGAAGAACTCTTCATTTAACTGAACTTGAAACTCGTGGAAGACGTTGAGTGTGCATGGAGAGTTAAAATGGGTGCGAAACGCCTCTCAAATGTTAGCCAATCATGCAAACTTTGGTGTAGAAGAGTTGACTTGAACTGTTACTCTCTTTGGCTTTTACATGCATCTTGAAACTCTACCTCTAAGTAAACTTGAACCGCAATATAAAATTGCAAGATGTTGATTGAAAGTTGAGTTTAAGCCCCTTGGATGAGGTTTTCAAGTTGTTGGGCGTACAAGGAAAAAAATATTTTATTTTAGGGACCTAAATTTCCCCAAAATGCATGATTATAACCCTAAACTCCTCCTAACTCCAGTTATGACCATATGGGCTTCTTAAGTAGGCCAAAACTACTTGTAAGTGCATCAAAACTGAGTGTTTTAGGCCACTTAACTTGTGAAAACTTGTGAATAACCTTGCATGATGATGGCTATGTGAGGTTAACTGAAATATGACTTAAGTATGATCATATCTTTGTCAATGGTGATAGATTCTATTATTATGCATGAGTGTAAATTTGTGAGAAATGTCTCCTCTCTGTCATGCTTGAAGGTTCTTCAATTTTACTATTGCTCCTTTTCCTTAGAATCATTGTTTGATCTTTTTGTTTGATCTCAGTGGCACCCTACTATTATCATGTCTCATGGAGATAATTACCTTCTCAAGACCTATTATAAGGAGCACTATCTTTGTGTACACTACTATTTAAATATCAAGTAGCCAACTCTTCATTAGGACTATCACCAATAATATCTTTATAATGTAGTGATATCTCTATTTGCCATCAATGGAATGACACACCCTTACATGTTATGTACATAGTTTCTGCCTTTTCTTCAAGAAGGAAAAATATATTTTTGGATGAGCAAAATTCATGATGAACTGGGTAAAGACCAATTGGATTAGGTGGTTGAAATAAGCAATCATAAAGATGCCAAAATTTATTATTTAAGATGTACAAGAACATCTATGTGGCTATCAATCTTCATTCCTTTCTAAGATTGTCCTTCCATTATTTCATAAGACCATCCTAACATTATTTCATAAGACTATCCTAACATAATTTCAACATAGGTCTTAGATGCAACATGAATTTATCTTTTCATATGATGACTTAACTACCATTGTGCATATGACTACCCTTTTGATGACCCTCTATGGTGATTAGCATGTTTACTTCCTTTCTTGATCTACCCTTTTGTGAATGAATTGACCATCACACGCTAGCTTTTGAACTCTACCCTCAACTATCTATATTATTTGATTCCCTTAAGGAACTTTATCAAATCATTTTGGAAAGTCTACCCTTTGCATTTTGTATCTACTATTGACTCCCCCTTAACTATCCTTTATCTTTCTTATCTCTCACAGGTAATTTTCTTGTAAGGTTATCTTCCTTTGTGTGCCATAGAAAAAAGTACCCTTTGATTGACATGGGATTAAGTCATTATAAAATGGACTTAATGAGGCCTTAATATAGTGTTGTGAGGAATTTTATGCATCCAAATTAGGTCTTGGACCCTTATAAATTGAATAACATGCTTTTAATGATATCTTGTAAAGGTGTCATAAAGTCTTGTAAAGGACTTTCACACTTTTCTAGACTTAATTAACTTATTTCTCCCTAATTCAACATTATAAAATGAGTTTAATAACATTATTACATCAATCTAGAAGGTTCTTGAATTAAATTTAATGATAAACTAGTGTTGTAATGTGTCTTGCACATTCACATTGGTTCTTGTGCCTTTCTAGGCTATATGGACCTCATTTTAATGTTGTATAGTGTATTCAATCACACTTTCACATTGATTTATGTGTCCCAAGCCCTATTCAACATTTACGTCATCACTAATAGGCCCCTATTAACCTATATTGTGCATCCTGAGGCATAATTTGATCAAATAACTGACATAGTCATCATATAAGCCTAATTTTCTTACTTCTCGGCATTCCAGCTAGCAAAATGGCCCCTATGGGACCATTTGCCATTAGTGGTGAATTAGTCCCATCTAGGTGGGACCCATTCACCATTAGTGACGAATGAGTCCCATTTGATCCATTTTTGGGGTTTTGAGAGAAAAATTAGGTTTTAAGTTTAATTTTTCTCCATGTCGGCCTTAGGGATGCAATTAATAGGAAAATGAGGTGGGTTTCCTATAAAATCACATCTCTTAACTCATTTTTACATCCATTAACTTAATTCACATGTTCATCCACCAATCTTCCATCTCCAGTCAAGTAACTTAGGGTTTTGTCATTGCAAGTCATTAAGAAAGCTTCTAAGGACATTCAAGGGAAAAATTTACATGTTATGCTGTAGAATTTCAAGATCAACATCATGGAAAGGTAATCTATTCCATTTTTTCATGTATCATTACTTTCTTTCATCATTTTGGTTTAATTACCTAAACGAGGTTTGACCAAGGCAAACCCCCATGCCCTAACATTCAACTTTTCTCTCTTGTCTTGAGTGTATACAGGTTTAGGTCTCTTGGAAGCTTGGAAATCATTGAAGATCAAGTTTCAAGGTTTCTTAAGTCTTCTTCTCATTCAACAAGTCAAAATATCAACAAAATCACATTTTCAAACTCGTAAATCAGAGTTTCAGAAGCGAACACCTGTAGGGCATCAAAGTGCAGATCGAAAGCTTTGGAATCCACCTTTGAAAATCCAAAAATTCAAAAATGGAATCATTCACCATGGATGGCGAATGAGTCCCATCCCAAGGTCAATTTTTGGATTTTTACATTTTTAGATACCCTTTTGTTAGAAACGAGTTTCAATACAGTTTGGTAGAACTGGGACTTATTTGCCCAGAATGGCGAATGAGTCCCTCTAGGATTGAAAATCAACATCAGGAGTATTTCAAAAGAAATTTTCAATCTCCTTCAAGGTTCCAAGTGCACACTTTCAATCTGATTCATTTTTGTTGCAGTTTTCCATTCATTTTTAGGTGATTTTGTATTACACAATGTGTTTTCAAACAAGTTGTTTTCCTTTAGTTTCTACTCATTAGTCAATCAATCTCATTCATTTCTTGCATTCAAGCATTATATCTAGGCATATTGAATCCTTATTCTATCCATATTGCATTAGCTTTGAATGTAGACATAAGCATTTTTGGCTCATCTTTCTCCTTCTAGGTGAAAAACCCTAGGAGAGCTAGAAAGCAAGTAGGTGCCAAAAATCTATGCTACACTTTGTTGCTCGTCATAAAATATCATTGCATTCTTCAATGCTACATCTTATTTTTCTTGAAGGACATTACATAATATGTGTATTCCTTTAGATTATCTTCTACCTTAAGTCTTGATAATCTACCCTTAATCAAGTGTGTATTTTGTATGAGGTCACAAGACATTCATTAGGATTGTTGGCAAGGCTCTTTCTTTTCCCTTCATGATAGTACAATACACTTCCCTTATTGAGGGTTATTGGCTTTTTGGTGACATAGTAACCTTGATAATATTGTAGGTTTGAAATGCTTTGTCTTTAATTAAACTGCACTTGACAAGACTCCTCATACTTAGGATACACTTCTATGAACTTTGCATATGCATCATTCTTGAATGTTACTTTTGAATCTACACCCTTTTGATGGCTGCTTTTAAATGGATTTATGACTATCCTTGTCATTTATGAGGTTGCTACCATTTTGTATCTTAGAACTCTACCCTTTTGATCAATGCTCCTTTAAAAACTATTGTCCTTTCATCATTTTAAACCTGCTTCTTCAATTATTTGACCACTCAAATTTGTTTGTGGTTGTCTTCTAATTACTGCAACTTTAGATTATCATCTCCTTGGTTTAATGATGATTGCAATTTTTGTGAAGGCTCCTCATGGCTCTCATTTTCTTCAACATTTTCAATGTGTTCCTTCCTTGATTGTCTTATACATCTTTAAATCTTCTTATATCTCACTAATGTTGTCCTCTTTCATCTTCATAGATAATTTTTTTTGTAATTATCACTTTCCTCAAATACCCCCAAGGTATATTTCATATCCTACTTCATGCCTTTGCCTTGTCACTATCCTTTTGACTCTAAGGACTGCTTTCTAATGCTGAACATGTCTATGACTTTGTTCATCTTCATGGAGACCATTATGTGAACGGTTGCTCTTAGTCTACCCTTTATTTGTAAGGACTGTCATCACTCTGTCATAAACCCTTTGTCATTATCTCATGGTCTGTCATATAACTGATTCATGCCTTTGAAAATTCTTTATTTCATAGTTCGCCTTTGTTCCTTTCTCAAATCTCTTTTGTGTTTAGTCTTTAAATTGTCCCTACTACTCCCATACCTATTCCATTACAATACAAGAGGAAGCATTTATTTTTTTAATCTCTTCATAACATTCCATGATAGTCATAACGGCTGCCCTTGATCTCTTTGATGGAAACCTATTGATATATAAGGACTATTAATCTTCTTTTAACATTGCACATATTTCTTAGATGAATGTATTGTCTTAACTTAAGACCAGAGACTTACATTTTTCCTTTCATTTGGTCACATCTTACCCATACCTACCTTATTGACAATGACTGTTATTTTTAGAATCTTATGACTATCTTCCTTTGTCTACAATCTTCCCTTTTATTAATTTTTAGACTCTATACATACCTCATTGTCCTTTCATTGATTCAAAAAGGATTTCCTTGATCTCTACCACATTTATTACCTCATTGTCATGTATTGTGACTATAGTATGCAATTTTGCTTTTAAAACATACAAGACCTCCCTTTTCACCATAGAGCATGTTCCTAATACAATTCCCAGTGCATTCAATCTAGATGTAATAAGTAATAAAACTAGAGAAACCATGTTAGAAGCAAAACATAGTCCTGAAACTCATCTCAACCACTTGAGACACCTACCCTAGTCTTCTTTTGAACTATACCAAAACCTCCTAGCTTGCAATCTTCTCATTACTATTATAATGTTTTACATGCTTCTAGAAATGTTAATATTTATCTTCCCATTTGATAAAAAAATTAAATCAACAAATAGAGATGGCTCAAATATACTTTCTTCACAATCCTTTTCATTGTAATCCAAAATGCCATCTAATTCCCAGATTCGCTCTCATAATTATATATAGTCACAATCTTTGGATTTGCTAGAAAAGGTATGGCTCTACAAGTAATATGAAGGGTAGAAGCTCAACTAATAGTGAAAACCATAATGTAATAAGCTTCAGGAATGCTCAAATACTCCATAATTCTTATGCTTAATATCATACTTTGTTGTTCCTTTTTATGCACCTCCATACTAGGAATGATTTCTCAATTTGATGAATATATTAGAGAGGATAAAAATGGAAGATTCCCAATACTTAAATTGCTAAAAAAATGAAAAAAAATCAAATACATATTAGTTCAAGAATTCCTTCCTATACTTGTTTTGTAGGAGAGTGCTCTCTTACACTTCTAGGGTTTTTCACCTAAAAGGAGAAAGGTATCCCACAAAAACTTGGAGGTTCACTAAAGACTAATGTGTGTATGATTAAAGTATGTCTAAATAAAGAACTGATAAAAGATAATGAATATTAATGCAAAACCTAAGAAATGCAAGTTGTTTGAAAACACAGTGATGTATGCAAAATAACCTAAAAATGCAAGTAAAAAATAACATAAATGAACAAGATTGGAGAGGTGCACCTGGAAACTAAAATGTGATGTAGTGAGGCTCTAGAATCCTACAAATTCTATTGTTGAAGCCAATTGGGACACTCACGCCAAGCTAGGCGACTTAGTCTTGGTTCAGGGAGATTCTATCAGAATATGTTTATGCCAAATGGGTACTCAGAAATGTAAAAATCAATTTTTAGGCTTGGTAGTGGGAGTAATTCACCATAGATTATGACTTAGTCCACTTGGGAATCTCAAGAAATTCAGGGCATGAATATGTAGCTTTCGGTTTGCACTTCCCTTCTTGACAGGTGTTTAGTTTAAATTTTGTAGAAAATGGGCTAAAAGAGGTCTCCAAGATTCAATTAGGGATTTTTTGACTTGAATGAATTTGATGAGTTGACAACACCTTTTTAACACCAGACTCTTTGACAAATCTGCATACAAGACCTGCAAACACACATGCAAAGAGGGGAAAAAGGGTTAAGGGTTAGAGAATAGGGGTTTGCCTTGGTCAAACCCCGATTTGGTAATGAAATGAAATAAAGAAAGAATGATGAATGAATAACATGCAATGTCACAAACTCACCAAACCCTTGATGTAGAAATATGAATATATGCAACAAGATGCTCCAATGGATGCTTGATAATACCTTGAATGCTTGAGAATTATGAATGAAAGTAAGCTAATGTGTGAATGAATGCACTAAACTAATTAGGGGTGAAAATGAGAGGAAAACCCTTTATTTATACTTGATTTTACAATATTTCCCAAAGATAACACATCATAGGCCAACCTTAAGGTTAAGAGAATAAAATCCTGCTAGAATTTTGAAATAATTTTGATTTTTGTGCCCAGTGGGACTAAGTCGCTCTAGGTGGTGACTTAGTCCCACCAGGGCAATTTTACTGGGTATCGGGGATTAAAGTGCATTTAATGTTGTTTAACGGGAATATTCTAAAAAATACACTTAAGTAGGGTCAGAAAGTGTATTAAAGGGTCATTTAAACATAAGAAAGGGTCAAATTAGTGATGACAAGTCTAGAAAAGCATGAGAGTTTGTTACAAATCTTTACAACACTTTGAAATAAGACTTGGTAAGTGATAAAAATAGGTTATTTAGGGAATTATAATAAAAGTGTCCCAGAAAAGTGTGAGAGTGGGTTACAACACTTCACAACACTTTTACAAGACATCCTAGAATTCAAGGGTCTAAGACCTAATGTGAATGTGTTGACCACATCACAACATTAAATCTAGGAAAAATCAAGCCAAAATCCATGAGAGAGACTCAAGTGAGCGTAAAAATGTCCAACTATACATTTTTTGGTGACACAGTAGGGTCTTAGCATCTGATGCCATTCCTTATTATCTCAAATCATACTCAAAGACAACGAATAACCTATTTTTTCAACCAGGTTGACCTATTTAGCATTACAAAATTACAAACAACATTGTCTATTACCTTACATAAACTGTGATGCGATCTTTCACGACTCATGATTGTTATATAGGGAAAACCTATTATTTCTCCATCTCTAAACCTCCCTCTCCTTATTGCATGGTATTACTATTTGTATTATTGTATGAATTTTCATCCCCGAGTCTTTGTTCCTAGCCACCATGTAGTTCTTTTAAGCTCACAAACAATAGATTAAAAACCCTAGGACCTCCTCTACGTAAGCTCTCTTCATTTTTTACTTCTCTTAATATTGGCACCCAAACATGAAGTTAACCCATTTTTCATGCAACTTCAGTCTTTTCTTATTTTTGGCATAGAAAAAGGCTTTAAAATAAGTTTCATCAAAGCTTTCCTTTCTTTTCTTTTTTTAACATAGAGCTTTTCCTACTTTTTTCACTTTAATGCATGAGATTTTATTGTTAAAATGGAAAAAAATAAAATAGACAAAAATGTATTAACAAAACCATAACCTTGACCCCAACCCTATTTAAACCCAAACCACAACCCTAACGCTAACCATAATCATAACCCCAACCGTAAAGCTAACCTCGACCTTAAGCTTTAACTTAGAAACCTAACCCTAACCCTAACCTTGAACCTAACCCTAAGTGTTATCCTAAAATCCTAGTCCTAATTGAATTGTAACCATAACCTTAATTGAACCCCATTTATAATGATAATTCTAATACTAGTTAACCATAATTCTAATTGTAACCCTAATTGAACCCTAACCCTAACCCAACCTTAATCATAACCCTAATTTATCCATAACCCTAATTGAGCCACAACCTTGTCCACAACCTTATTTGAACCCTAAGATCTTAATCCCAACCATAACCCTAAACCCTAATAGTAGTTTAACCCTAACCCTAATTTAATCCTAACCCTAAACCAAGCTAAACTCTAACCCTAACCTTGACTTGAAGCTTTATCTTAGAACCACAACCCTAACCAGGTAATTGAACCTTAACCCTAATTAAACCCTAATCCTAATTGAACCCTAACCCTTGCCTAACACTAATTGTAACTATAATTGTAATTTTAATGCTAACGCTAACCATGATTATACCCTATTTATGATCCTAATTCTAATAGTAACCACAATTCTAATGATAACCTAATTATAATTGTAACCCTAATTAAACCTTATCCCTAAACTAACATTAATTACAACCTTAGTTGATCCATAATACTAACAATAACCCTAAGCCTAACTTCAATTAAACCTAATCCTAACCCTAACCCTAATCCAAAACTTAATTAAACCATAACCATAACCTAACCTTAAATATAACCTAAATTAAACCATAAACCCAATTGAACCCTAACCCTAATTTAATCCCTAACCCTATCCTTTGCTCTAACCCTAACCATAACCCTACCTATACCCTAATTGAACTCTAACCCTAAATGAATTGTAACCCTAACCCTAATTAAACCCTAAATTTAACCCTACACTAACCATAATTCTAACTTGAACCCTTATCTTAATTCAAACCCTAACCTTAATTATAAACCCTAATTCTAATTCTAACCCTAACCATTATTCTAACCCTATTCATAGTCCTAATTCTAACACTAATCATAATTAAACCTTAATCCTAATCTTAATTGAACCTAAATTCTAACCTATTATTAACCCTAGCCCTAATTGAATCTTAGAATCCTAACCCTAACCCCAATCCTAAGGCTAACTTTGAACCTAGGATTTAACTTACAACCCTAACCCTCACCTAAACCCTTATCCTAATTAAAACCTAACCCTAACCTAAAACCTTATCCTAATTAAACCCTAACCCTAACCTAAACCCTTATCCTAACTAAACCCTAACCCTAACCAAACATTAACCCTAACCCTAAGCCTACTTGAACCCTAATTGAACTATAATTAAACCTTGACCCTAATCATAATTCTAACATGAACCCTTATCTTAATTCTAACCTTAACCCTAACTATAACCCTAATTCTAACCCTAATCCTAATTCTAACCCTATTTAGTATCCTAATTCTAACACTAACCCTAATTGAACCCTCACGCTAATCTCAATTGAACCCAAACCCTAACCTAATGTTAATCCTAGCCCTAATTGAACCTTGAGCCTAACCCTAATTGAACCTTAACTCTAATCCTAATTAAATCCTAGTCCTATCGCCAACCTTAACTTTAAATTTAAACTCAAGCTTTATTATATAACCCTAACCCTAACCCTAACCATTATCCTAATTAAAGCCTAACCCTAACCAAATTATACCCATAAACCTAATTGAACTCAAATTGTAACTCTAACCATAGCCCTAACTTGATGCAGGAGCATCATGCTCCTACCCCTTCTTGGCCGATGTTGTTCCCCCATCGGCAGAACTGTAGCTTCTCAGTAGGAGATTGTTACATGTTCTAGAGATGGAACGATCGGTTGGTAGCAAATGGTGTTCATCGACGAGAGGTTGATGTATCGATGGGACATCAACCTTTGTCCCAACGATGGCTCGATGATGAAAATGTGTTGTGGGTTCATCGGTGAGACTTGGGTTTATTGGGATTTTAGTTGTCGGCACATTGGGTGTACACAACATATTGTTCTTACGGCACTGGACCCGATAGATCCTATCACCTGATATGCCTTTGTGAGGTCGGTGATATCGACATCTAAGCCTATGTCTCTAAGGATATCGGATCTGATAGAGGCATAAGGGAACTATAATATTCCATTTCTTGATGCCTTCGATATAACATGCTTGTGCGATTCTCTGATGATTTGATCAATATCGAGGTGACTTCAAGCTATCGAAGAGACATGGTTGGTCGTCCCTACGATGGTCCGATAGTTTGATAGTTCGATGGTCTGATAGGCCAATAGAATTCTCCAATGTGAATGATGACGTGTGCTAACTGATGGTCATTGATGAATAATCTTACAATTCACATCCTTGTTGTGAATCTCATGGTGATAGAGTGGACCCACATCAAAATGATGTGTTGATCAGTGTGGCAGGCTTTCATTAGAGAGACTCTTGAGATGGTCTCCCCGATACATCGATGAGAAGGCAATGATGAAGGGTTGGTTGAACGATTGAGATGAATAGTCAATGATGAAGAAATGGTGATTGATGGATGAATGTAGTGGACGCACATGGCAAGAGGTTACTCATTGATTCCACATCGTTGTTGTGGAATCCATGCTAATTGGTCGACTATTGGAGCTCTTGATAGCAACGTAATTGAACGGTACTACAACACAAGGAATGTGGGAAGACAAAAGCTGATGTGAAGGAGAAGCTTATAGGTGACGACAAGGAAGAAGATATATATACCCATTATGAGAGTAGAGAGCAACATTAGAGAGAGTAGTGGAGATGGTAGAATAGCCAGCCAAAAGAAAGGGCACTGGAAGATAGAGCAGTAGTACTGGAAGAGAAGCCAACAGGAATAGGAAATTGCCCTGTAGGAATAATTATGAATGTAATAATCTATTCTAAATAAATAAAAGAGAGTTGCTGACCAGTTTGGTGTCAATCTGTAATTGTGTGGTCTGTGTTTTGGCTACATGATTAGATATCCTGAAAAGCCCTCTAATCGCAACTACACCAAGTGGTATTAGAGCAAGCTATAAAGCTCTTAGAGTAGGTTATAAAGCTATCAGAGCAGGTTATCACTAGCATGGAAATGAATTTGTGAAAGAGGTTCATGAGAAGAAGATTTTTGTTGTCTCAGAAAGAAACCCTATAGAGAGAATTTGTTGCAAAAGAGGATTTTGTAACTGCAGAGGATTTGAGTTCTAGAAGAGGAGTTTGTTGTAGGTGAAGAGAAGACCTGAAATTGCATAGAACTTGAACCCTAGAGAGATTCATTGTAGGAAAGGACCTGTGACTGCAGAGGGTAGAAGAGGCACACAAGCTTAGAGTGAAGTGTGAATTTGTTGTAGGTAGGACCTGTAACTACAGAGGGTGGATACCCTAATCGGAGAGAGAAATTGTTGCAAGATAGACTTGTAACTACAAAATAACTTGTGAGTTCTTGAAGATGTATTCAATTAAGAGGAAAAGAAGGGTCATGAGGAGACCAATAATAAACCCATTTTGGGAAGAGTACTAGGAGAAGATGAGCAAAATAAAGCTCATTGAAGAATTGAGAAACATAGAAGCAAGACTAGATGCCCTTGAAGAGGGGTTCACAAAGGTGTGAAAGAAGTGCAACAAGGAGCACTAGAAGAAGAAATGAGAAAGGAAGAGAAGGTGTCTAGAGAGGATACACTCGATGAGACCACCTGGTCTCTTGGTTTATTTTCTAATGACATGAATGTAGGTATGCAAAACAAGGAGAAGAAGACCTTGAAGGTGGCAAGAAGACAAGCCAACATAACAAAGGCAAGGTGGAAACAAATTTTGATTTTGATTATGGAAGAAATGGGAATATCAAGGATAAAAGTAAATTAGTGGATCATGGTTATATAGTACCATTTTTACAAAGGAAATCATTTGCAGCAAGGATACATGACAAGGTACCTAAGCATGAAGATGATTTAAGATAGGAAACAGAGTATGTGAAGAGAGTAGTAGAAAATTGTGATGTTGTAGGACACAAAGATGTGATGATGGATCTAAAGGATCCTAAATTTGATGAAAAATTTGGTGAAGATAAGGATGTCAATTTGGTGACAAAGGAAATGAGGAAGATAGATATCTTCCTTGGAGGAAAGGTAACTAATAAGGGAATGGAGGAGATACAGATGGGAGGAGATGGTCCCAAGTTTGATGATGGGATTGAAGAAGATCAGGATGAAAGGCTATGGAGATAAGAGGTGAGGTTGATCCAAAGTTATTTGGATGTTGAAAGTGCAAAGTTGATGAAGTAGAAGAAATTTGCTCCACCAGGAGAAGATGGTGCTGGTGAAGAGTCTTTAGAGGCTTGTAATTTTTATAACCCTTTTGTAATGTTATGTTTGTATGGAACAGAGAGATTGAAGTACGATGTCAAGTCAATGGCATTAAATAAATCCTCACATAAGAGGATAAGAAAGGAAAACCAAGAGAGAAGATTGCAGTGGAGTCATGTCTTTATGAAGGCATGGAGGAAAAGAGGTTGCCAAAGAGTCCTTTGGAGGACATATTGAGGAATGTAGAATGTGTTGTAGATATGGCTGAAGAAGTGACAAGAGTAGAGATAAAATGTTCCTAGGAGAACATGTTGATGATGGTAGATGATGGTGGAGAAAGCATAGCAGCAGTGAGGCTTGCATAAATCCTTGTACAAAAGGATAAGGCAGAGAAGAGTGAACAATGGAAGGAGTGTTCTTAGAGGAGGACAAATTGCAGTGGGTCAATTCCCACAAAGATGGAAGAATGTGAGGAAAAATGGTGGGGATCTTAAGTTCACAAAGAGATCCAAAGGAGAAGGTATGCACAAAAAGAGAAAAGTCAACAAACACAAATAGTGAAAGTTCAAAGGCGACAGTGCAAGTATGACAGAGTAGAGTCGAGGAGATTGAACAATTGGAAGGTATGAAAGAAGAAGTCAAAATTGAAGGATGCATGTGCAGGAGCACATGAAATTTAATCACCTAGGGAGTTTGATGTAGGAGCATCATGCTCCTACTGCTCCTTGGCTGAGGTTGTTCCCTTATCGACATAACTGTAGCTTCTTGGCAGGAGATTGTTACCCATTCCAATAATGGAATGATGGGTTGGCAACAAATGGCGTTCATTGATGAGAGGTCAATGTATTGATGGGACATCAACCTTTATCCCAACAATGGCCTGATGATGACAATATGTTGTAGGTTCATCGACAAGATTTGGGTTTATCAAGCTTTTGGTTGTTGGCACATAAGGTGTAAACATATTGTTCTTATGGCCTGTTAGACCTACATCTCTAAGGATATCGAAGCCGATAGAGGCATAAAGGGCACCATAATCTTTGATTCTCCGATGCCTCTGATATAACATGCTCTTGCAATTCTCTAATCATCTAATCAATATCAAGGTGACTTCATGCTATCAACAGGACATGGTTGGTCATCCCTACGATGGTCCGATAGAATTCTCCAATGTGAACGATGATGTGTGTTAACCGATGGTGATTGACAAAATTTTTTATGATTCACATCCTTGTTGTGAATTGTGTGGCGATAGGGTGGACTCACATCAAAATGATGTTTTGATCAATGTGACAGGATTTCATTGGTGAGACTCTTGAGGTGGTCTCCCTAATACACCAATGAGAAGGCAACAATGAAGAGTTGGCTGAACGGTTGAGATGAATAGTCAACGATGAAGAAATGGTGATTGATGGACAAATGCAATGGAGGAACATGGTGAGAGGTTACTCATTCATTCCACATCATTATTGTGGAATCCATGTTGATTGGTCAATGATTGGAACTCTTGATAGTGAGGTAACGAACTATACTACAACACAAGGAATGTGGGAAGACAAAGGTCGACGTGAAGGAGAAGCTTAGTGGTGATGACAAGGAATAAGATATATATATATATACCCATTATGAGAGTAGAGAGTAGCATTAGAGAGAGTAGTGGAGATGGCGAAATAACCAGCCAGGTAGAAGAAAGGGCACTGGCAGATAGAGCAGTAGTACTGGAATAGAAGCTAATAGGAATAGGGAATTTCCCTATAGGAATAATTTTGAATGTAATAATTTGTTCTAAATGAATAAAAAAGAGTTGCTGACCAGTTTGGTGTCAATATGTATGTTGTGTGGTTTGTGTTTTGGCTGCATAATTGGATAGCCTAACAAGGCCCTCTGATCCCGAATGCACCATAAATTTAACCCTAACCTTTACCCCAACCCTAACCCTAACCTTAAACCTAAGCTTTATCTTAAAACCTTAACCCTAACCCTAACAAATACCCAAACCTTAATTGAACTCCAAGCCTGAATAAACTATAACCTTAACCCTAGAATTGAATCTTGGTCCTAATCCAAATTCTAACCCTAACCCTAACTATAATCTTTATTCTAATACTAACTCTAACCATAATTTTAACCCTATTTATATTCCTAATTCTAATACTAACTCTAATTCTAATACTAACTCTAATTCTAGTGACAATCCAAATTCTAACCATAACCCTAATCCTAACTATAATCCTAAGGCTAATTATAACCCTAATTATAATCCTAACCATAACTATAACTCTAACTCTAATTATAACTCTATTGCTAATCCTAAGCTTTATCCTAATCTTGATTGTCACCTTAAGCCTAATTCTAACCCTAAAATAATTCTAATAGTAACCCTAATTCTAAATCTAACCCTAGCCCTAACCCTAAATTTGACTGCAATACTATTTTAGCCCTAACCTTCCCAAAATGCTATCTTAACCCTAACCCTAGTTATACCCCTAATTCCAACACTTTCAAAGCCTAACATTAACCCCTATTTCTAAATTTAGTGTGAATCGTAGATTTTTGGGTTCCTAGGACTTCCCTTGCTCTTCTAGGGTTTTTCACCTAAAAGGAGACAGATAGGGCCCAAAAATGCAAAGGGTTCATTCAAATTATGTTATGTATGATGTTTTCTAAGCTAAATGAAGTAAACTAAATGCAATTTAGTGATCTATATGAATGAATATGAATGCAAAAACTAAGATTTAAACTATGTTTGAAAACATGCCGTGATATGCAAACAATGAACTAAAAGATGAAATAATGTAGAACAAAAAGAAATAGGATGAAATAGAGTGCACTTGGGAAATGTTTGATGAATCTAGAATTTTGTGAATGCTAACTGAAGTTACTGAAATTTCACAGTGGGACTCATTCGCCCAGGGTGGCAAATTAGTCCTCCTACTAATGAAAAAGTGTTAGAAACTAGTTTTTGACTGTCGGGATCCAAAATCTGACAAAATTTAGATTTTTAGTCCTAAGGTGGGACTCATTCGCCCTTGGTGGTGAATCAATCCTCTCCCAAAATTTTGCAAAAATCAGGAGACAACTTTGCAACACCAGATTTGTAAATCTTTGATTGTCAGGTTGCTAAAGTCAATTCTCTAAGAAACGAACATAAAACCTTCTCCAAGCTTGAAACAGACTTGATTTGACTTGAAGCAACTATTTGACTTGTTGACCAATATTCAACACCAAAAAGCTTGTTAAATCTGCACACAAAAGTCTGCAAACACACATGCAATAGAGGAAAAATGGTTGAGGGTTAGCACAATAGGGGTTTGCCTTGGTCAAACCCCACTTTTGGTAATCAAACCCTTAATGAAACAATGAAATGAAAGAGGATGATAAACTAATAACATGCAATTTATATCAACTTACCAAACCCTTGATGATGCAAATCTGAAGTAATGTCAATGGATGCTCCAAAGTGCTTGAATAATGCTTGAATTGATGTTGTAAGATGCTTGAATGCTTGAGATGTGAGATTGAATGCTTGAATGAATGAGGAGATTGTAGGAGATGTAAAATGAGGTGAAAATCACTTATTTATACAATCTTGTGCCTTAGTTACCCATTCATACCTCATCACAGGCTGACATCAAGTGATTTTGAATAAAAACCCGAAAGGAAATTTTAATTTTTTTTGAATTTGGAGCCAAGGGGGACTCATTCGCCACCCATGGTGAATGGGTCCCACCTAGGACCTGAAAATGGGTGTCAGAAATTAAGTTGTATTTAATGTTGTTTATCAGGCTTACATTCAAAAATAAACTTCATTAAGACATATGAGGGCATAAAGGGGACAAATAAAACATAAGAAAGGGATAAATAGTGAAGTTGTGCCTAGAAAAGCATGAAATATTGTTACAAGAATTTACAACACTTCAAAATAGGACTTGATTAGTGATGAAAAGGTGATTTTTAGGTTAATTGCAATGAATAGAGTTTAGAAAAGTGTAGAAATGTCTTACAAAACCTCACAACACCTTCACAAGATGTCATTATTTGAATTTTAGTACCTAAATATGCATGTTCAAGTCACGTTACAACATAAAATCAAAGAAAAATAGATCAAACACCATGAAACAAGACCTAAAGGGCCATGAAAATGAAAGGGGCCATTTTTCTAAGACACATTTAGCCCCCACTTTAGTGAGAGGATGAACTTGCTTCAAATTGACACTAAAGTAGCCATGAACATCGAGAGGAGGGTTCAAATGTACTTACATTAGAAAGATAGAATAACAATGATCAAGAGGGATGATTAAACCCCCAAGATGAAGATCCCATGGCAAACTAAACATAAGAACAAAGGAACACATAAGTGTTGAAATGAATTAGATGAAGCTTCGATCGCCTATCTAACTAGTTGTGGATTAGATCTAGGTTGATTGAGAATGTATACTCACTTTGGGGTGACAAAACTCATGACAGTCTGCTGGGTGAGAAGGCCCAAATGTACTCACTTTGGGGCCATGGAGCTTCTAGTCGTCTGCGGGGTGAGAAATCCCAAAAAAGGTAAGATACATATGCTAGTTGGTATGCACTCACAAACACAAATGTGGCTATGGGGAAAATTCATGTTTCTAGGTGGGCTTCCCACTCAACCATATTAAAGTTATACCTCCTATAACTTTAACAAGGCACCATAAAGAAAAATGTAATGTCATGAACAAAAAGAAGGTGCCACAGTCATGCAAGTTGCGTTATGCAAGGTGGCAAAAGTGAAAAATGTAAAAATGTAAAATGTAATGTACAATGCAAAAGATGTTCAAAGGAGTCTTGTTAAGTTCATGCAAGGTCACTCACTTAGGGAACATTGTGTCTAATGTCTCCAAGAGAGGACCAATCAAAGAATAGTATATTCACAACTTAGGGGATGCAGTGCGTTGCATCAAGCCACCAAGAGGAATGTAATATGTTGAGATAGATCACAATTATGAAGGACATCACACCAAATTTCATCCACAAAGTGACGAACGCATCACATAAATGATAAGGCTACACTAGGAACCAAGAATGCAAATGAATTAATGGTAATGTATGCCTCTCACTTTAAAGGAATTGTGACACATTGTTCTGTGAGAAATTACTTTAAAGTAGTAAAGGGAAGAAAATGTAAAAGGAAAACAAGACATGAGAGCCAACTTGGAAAGCCCTATGCCAAGTCATATGTTTCGAAGTTAGGCTACATCATGTCAAGGAAAATGAAAGACAAAATAAAAGGGAGTTTCCCCCTAGAAAAGAAAGCACACCAAACACATAAGGGATCTATGGATTTGGGGTCAATATGTTCGTTGCTGCAATGTTTTTATGAGAGAGCTTGAAATTGTCAACATGGAAGAGACATTGCAGTCTCGACGCCTTGCATCATCCCCAAAAGGAAAATACAAGCAAACAAAAAGAAAATGAAAAGGCTTTTAGGTCAACATGAAGGAGACATTTTGGTCTCGATGCCTTGCGTCATCCCCAAAAGGAAAACACAAGCAAAAAGAAGGAAAATGAAAAGGTGAAAGAAAATGAAAAAGATTTTGGGTCAACATGAAGGAGACGTCATGGTCTCAATGCCTTGCATCATCCCCAAAAGGAAAAGACAAGCAAAAAGAAGGAAAACGAAAAGGTGAAATAAAATGAAAAAGATTTTGGGTCAACATGAAGGAGACATTTCAATCTCGATGCCTTGCGTCATCCCCAAAAGGAAAAACACAAGAAAAGACAAAGTAAAAAGAAAAAGACTGATTAGGTCAACATGGAAGATACATAAGACATCTCTACGCTTTGTGTCATCCCCAAAAGGAGAACAAAAAAAGAAAGCGAAAAATATAATGCACGACGAATAAAAGAATAGAGGTATGAACAGAAGAAGTGTACAAAGAGAGGGAACATCAAACACATGATACAGAGGAACACGATACACACATGAAAGGAAAACAAAAAGGAAAAAAATAAAAAGAGAAAAGCAAAAAAGGCTAGTTAGGAAAATGCAAGTCAACCATCTAACAAGTCATTCACCTCCCAATCATGTTCAGTGTAATGCGAGGGTGGTTGACTATCTAAAGGAATAATTGCAAGCATCGAACTAGGAGTCATACTAGGTTCTTCACTTGGTTGAGAGGATTTATTATGTAAGCTCATTGTAGATGAAAATAGAGAATTTAGGTCGTTATGCACTTCTTCATCTATTTTTTCTATCGTTGCATCATCATCATCATCAAGATTAATGACAATGGGAGGACAAAGGTTGATTTCTAAGGATGGATGTATCAAAAGTTGTGGTTGTTGGATTGGTTCATTTTGTTGTGATTATTGCATTGGACTGTCTTGTGGCAGGTCAGAAGGAGGGTGGTCATGTATTACTTATGTCAAAGGTGGAGGTTTATTTTCTTTATTTTCTTCCAAGCGAGATTGACGAGCAAGGAGATGACGACGCTTCTTACGTTCCCTAGCACTGCGGTTTTGTTTAATTCGGTTTTGGAGTTGTTGAGGTGTAAGAGTGGATTGAGGCATCATAGGTTCTTTTGATTCCAAAGAGGGAAGAATAGAAGAAACCAAGGAGGATGGATCAATCACTTTCTCTTTTGCTTTATACACTTGTTTAATACGAGGAGGAATGACAGGATTGGTTTCATTTTCCCTTGGTCATTTAAATGATGGCTGGTAAGTATCTAGGGGAGTTTGCTCAAGAGGTTGTATGGTTTGCTCAATGTCAGACTCAATTTGAAGCATGGTTTCATCTATTATAGGAGGTGTGGAAGTGGATGTGGATGCATTACAAAGAGACAATTCAACTATCTTTTTGGCTTTGAACTTTTGATAAGCTATGAAAAAGAAGTCCTTTAGAGGGGTGATGGGTTCCATGGGTTTAGGCCAAAAGGTGTCTAATGAAAAATTACCTTTGGAAGATAAGGGATTAAATCCACTATGGTGTATGGTGAATATCTCATTGCCATGTGGAAACTTCAAACACTTGTGAACAACCAATGGGACTGCTTTCATGGAGCGAAGCCAAGGGTGGCCTAGCCACAAACGAAATTGGTCAGATTGTGGAATAATTGAAAATGTTACATCCAAAGTTTTAGGTCCTATCTATAAGGGGAGTATTCTTGATTCGATCGTAGGGCATGCAAAACCAGTATGTGTTTTAATCCATGCAGTTGGTTTATTATAAGCATCTTGATATAGATGATGTAATGCTAGAAACTCCTTTGCGATCACATTCTCACCACAAGCGGGAACTATTAGTATCCCATTAGTGGGCTTATCATAGATTTTTACAGCTATGTAGAGAGGACCATCAAGAAGTTTTTGTAGTATGTCTTTAGCAGAAAAAAGTGATATCGAGAAATTTAGTGGTTTGGCCCTTATGAGGGATAATATCTATTGTAGCTACAAGTTTATTCATAGGACTATTTTCAGTAACAGGTGGAGGTATATCATGTTGTTCATTGTTTGTATCAATAGTCATTACATTAGTGTTTGAAGGTTCGCTAGCCTTGACAAATGAAGTAGTGTGTTTAGGCATGGGATTGGTGAAAATTTGTAAGTTCTGGTTAGGGGGTGCAACGAACTTATTGCCTTGATCATTAACACCCACAATGGACAAATGGCTTGAATCAATGAGGTCTTGAATTAAATGTTTTAGATGCTTGCAGTGTTTAGTGTCATGTCCATTTTGGTGATGAAAGTGACAATAAGCGTTAGGTTTGAAGGTGGGTGGTAAGGGTTGATTTAGATCAAGTGGTCTAATGGGTGGCAAAGTAAGCGTGTTGTTGAATTAATTGCTTCATTGTGTTATGGAGGGTATCAGGTAAGGGAGTAAATTGTCTCTTTGGGTCCACATAGGTATAAGGCACCGTTTCTTTAACAACTTCCACTTGAGTTTGAACTGGTTGGGTTGGTTGCGATTGTGATGGAGGAGGCAAATTAAACTATAAAAAGCCTCTATTTGGTTTGTGAAAGTTTTGTGTGTTATTTTGGTTTTGATTGTTGTGTTCGAGTTTTTCAGCTTGGTTAGAAGTGGATTTTGAATCACAACTTGAAACCGAGTTATGGTATTCACACAAGGTTGTGCATAAATGCATGAATGAAGGGAATTTCATCATAGTTAGTTTATACTGAAGGTTTGTGTGCAAGTTTTCGATAAACATATTTTGTAGATGTGTATTAGGAATCTTGACATCAATTTGAGCATACAAGGATTGGTATCGTGAGATAAAATTAGTTACTTTTTCATCTGTGTTTTTTCTACATCGCATGAGGTCAGCCATTGTCTTTTTAGGTATCATGTGCACTTGAAAGTGACTTATGAAAGCATCCATCAATTCATTGAAAGAATGGATGGAATGATTAGGTGAGTTGGAAAACCACTCTAATGCAGTATCTTTCAAGGTCCTTGGAAATAATTTGGCTAATAGTTTATCATCAAGGAAAAAATCACTACATAAAGCGGTATAAGCATTAACATGGTTGATAGGGTCTCCTTTACCTTCGTATTTCTCAAACCAAGTCATTTCTATCCCTTGTGGCATCTGTGTGCGTAAGATTTCAAAGATAAGGGGCTCCAATGAACATGATATGTGGGTGGAGTGGTTTGACCTTGGCTAATGGTGGAAAGTTAATGTTGCATGGAAGAAATGATGTTAAGGAGTTGTGTAAGAACAAGGTTGGGGTAAGTGGGTTGAGGTGGAAGAGAAAATGGTGATGGAGTGTAAGTGATGTTAGGGGAAGTGAAAAGAATACCAAGGGGTGTGAAGGTGGTGGAGGGGACTTGTGATGCCACAAGAGAAGTAGGAATGCTAGTTGGAATCAGGAAAGAAGTAGCTACATAATTAACCTGGTGCATAGTTGTGTGGACTTGTGGATTGGTATAAGTTGGTATGGATGCTATGGTTGAAGGGGGAGGAACTTGAGGTCCTCCTTGGCTTACAGGAATGTTTGTGGATTGGGTATTAGAAGAGGCATGTTTATTGTAAATCTCAACAATTATCTTCATCACTTGCAAGCCATCATCACTTTCAATCAAATGATGAAGATTGTTAAAGACATGTATGGTAGTGGTGGAAATGTTTTCAAGTGACAAGTATTGTTGTAAATGTGAAAAATCCTCATGAATATTAATGACCTTTTTCTTGCGAAGGGAGTTGTTTTGGGTGTCAACATTCATTGGATAGAAAGATGAAGGAATATAAGTGGTATTGTCAGTGCCTAATGCACCATTGTTCATACTAGGAGTAGGAGCTCGTGAAATCCTGAGGTCCACAATGAAAGTGTTATTGTGGGAGGCCATGAGTCTAGAACTTCTTCTCGCTAAAGTATTATCAATGGGGCACCAAACACTCGTACAAGTACCACAAAGGAGGGGGTGAAATAAAATGCAAGGTAATCTAAGATTTCTAAATAAAAATAATAGAAATGTTGTTAACTGTAATAGAGAACTAACTACAGAAAAAAAAAATGTAGTAAAATGCCAGAAATGTTGTTTAAAAAGTGTAGAGGGACTGATTCGCCCAAGGTGGCAAATGAGCCCCAGTATGATGTTTTTATGTGTTTTCAAAAATATAAGATGATTTAAATGCTCTACAGAATGCAATCAAAGATGCAAAATGCAAATTTTTAGTTTTTTCAATGAGATGCAATGCAAAAATGAAATCTAAATGAAGTTTTCACTAATGCAATATGGAAAGTCCTAGAATGCAAGAACAAAATAATGTCTTAATTGAATGTTGATGAAAATGTAAAATAAGATGCAATATGTAAATGAAATCAGAAATGCAAGATGTTCAAAAGTCGGGTTCACCAAAATGAACTGTAGATTTTTGGGTTCCTAGGACTTCTCTTGCTCTTCTAGGGTTTTTCACCTAAAAAGAGAGAGATAGGGCCCAAAAATGCAAAGGGTTCATTCAAATTATGTTATGTATGATGTTTTATAAGCTAAATGAAGTAAAATAAATGCAATTGAGTGATCTATATGAAGGAATATGAATGCAAAAACTAAGATATAAACTATGTTTGAAAACACGTTGTGATATGCAAATAATGAACTAAAAGATGAAATATTGCAAAACAAAAAGAAATAGGATGAAATAGAGCGCACTTGGGAAATTTTTGATGAATCTAGAATGTTGTGAATGATGACTAAAATTACTAAAATTTCACAGTGGGACTCATTCTCCCAAGGTGGCGAATTAGTCCTCCTACTGATGAAAATGTGTCGAAAACTAGTTTGTGACTGCCGAGATCTGGAATCTGACAAAATTCAGATTTTTAGTCCTAAGGTGGGACTCATTGGCCACTGGTGGTGAATCAGTCCTCTCCCAAAATTTTGAAAAATCAAGAGACAACTCTGCAACACTAGATTTGTAAATCTCTGATTGTTGGGTTGTCAAAGTCAAATCTCCAAGAATGAACATAAAACCTTCTCCAAGCTTGAAATAGACTTGATTTGACTTGAAGTACCTAGTTGACTTGTTGACCAATATTCAACACCAAAAAGCTTGTTAAATTTGCACACAAAAGTATGCAAACACACATGCAATATGGGAAAAATGGTTGAGGGTTAGCAAATAGGGGTTTTCCTTGGTCAAACCCTTAATGAAGCAATGAAATGAAAGAGGATGATAAACTAGTAACATGCAATTGATATCAACTTACCAAACCATTGATGATGCAAATTTGAAGTAATGTCAATGGATGCTCCAAAGTGCTTGAATAATGCTTGAATTAATGTTGTAAGATGCTTGAATGCTTGAGATGTGAGATTGAATACTTGAATGAATAAGGAGATTGTAGGAGATGTAAAATGAGGTGAAAATCACTTATTTATACAATCTTGTGCCTTAGTTACCCGTCCATACCTCATCACAAGCCGACATCAAGTGATTTTGAATAAAAGCTCGAAAGGAAATTTTAAATTTTTTTGAATTTGGAGCCAAGGGGGACTCATTTGCCACCCATGGCGAATGGGTCCCACTTAGGACTTGAAAATGGGTGTCAGGAATTAAGTTGTATTTAATGTTGTTTATCGGGCTTACATTCAAAAATACACTTAAATAAGACATATGAGGGTATAAAGGGGACAAATAAATCATAAGAAAGGGATAAATAGTGAAGTTGTGCCTAGAAAAGCGTGAAATTTTGTTACAAGACTTTACAACACTTCAAAATAGGACTTGATTAGTGATGAAAAGGAAATTTTTAGGTGAATTGCAATGAATAGAGTCTAGAAAAGTGTAGAAATGTCTTACAACACTTCACAACACCTTCACAAGACGTCATTATTTGAAGTTTAGTACCTAAATATGCATGTTCAAGTCATGTTACAACATAAAATCAGAGAAAAATAGATCAAACACCATGAAACAAGACCTAAAAGGGCATGAAAATGACAAGGGGGCATTTTTCTATGGAACAAAGTGCTAAACTTATTTCTATTCTAACGATAATTGTAATCATCAATTTAACCCTCACCCATTCCTAACTATTCTGACCCTAATGCAAATCCTAAAGCTAACCCTAGTTATAATCGTAGTATATTTCTAAGTCTAACCCTAACCATAAAATTATATATAATTTTAATGCTAACCCTAATTTTAGTCCTAAGCTTTATACTAGAACCCTAATTTAACCCTAACACTAAACTTCATTTTAACCCTAATTTATCTATAATTGGCCTTAAAAACTTAGCAAATACCCCCTTATCTTTATAGACCCCTAAGAAGGAGGGAATTTCCCTTTCTCATGCATTGGCCCAAGTTATTTTGTATTCAATCATAAGTACAACCCTTAATCTCAAGTTGACCTTCCTTGGGCTTAGATCTTGAATTAGTTTTAGGGTTTAAAAAGTGAGCAACTTTTAGTGTAGTTTTGAGATAAATATGGTGTTGAGCTAGGATAATCCTGTTTGTACTGAGAATGTGTTGTAGCTAATTCCTCTCTTTTGTGTTTCATAAGTATGTACCCATGCAAATTATGCTTGTATAATCTTGGTTGCTTATTCTTTTTCCATAGTGGAAGTTGTCAATGAAAATATTGAAATACTTGCTCATAAAATTTTGAAAATTTTAAATAAGTGTTAATTTAAAATGCATAATGAAATATAGATGTTTGAGAATTTAAATATTTAAAAAAATATATTTGAAGCATGAATATTATATTGTTTTTTTGGAATATATAAAATTTAAATATTGGTCACATAAATGGTTCATGGTATTATATAATGATTAAAATTTTAACTATAAAACTATATGCAAATAAAATGAGAAGTGAGCTATGAAGTCATAAGCTTTCCTATGTATTTGAGAAATGTATTTATTTAGATTTCAGCTCATTTTTTCTATAAGCCTCTATACTTTTCTTGGCTTGGTGTTTCTTCCCTACCTGTATTTAGTTGGGCATTGTAAATTTCATGTTGTTGCATTGGTCATATGGTTGTAGACACTTCTCTTGTTGTTGTTACCATCTTTTTGAATAACACTCTAGTCTTTTCCACCTGAATCTTTTTGCATAGACAATATATCAAAGAACTATAAGTGAATACATCTAGCTTCAAACCCTTACTGAAAGTTTTAGTTAAACACTCATGAACCATGTCAATCATTCTCATACCAAATTTTGCTACCCTTTGCTAAAAAAAAACCTTGTAGCACATTAAAAATTCTACTCATATTTTAAACCATGATTTTAAAAAAATTCCTTCTTGAATTTAATTAATTAGTGTGTTTATTATCATTCCAATTAAAATATCATTTATATTCTAATGACCTCACCATAGTTACAAAAACAAAACAAAATTGTTATCAAGGATCAAACTCGGCGTACCCACCTAACAGGCGAGAATACTTAACTATACTACAATGACTTCACTGAAGAGATGAATTACATAAAAAATAGAGATTTTTTTTTTACCTTTTGCAATGTTTGCTATGTATTAGTGCAATTTTTTATTTAAAGTGAAAAAATGACAGATAAAAATATAGTACCTTGCCATGACACAAAATTGGGTTCAAATTCCTACCATCTTTGTGTAGTCCATTAATAATTGCACTGAATGCAATTTTATCATGAGAAGTGCCAAAATTAATCATTTTTACAAATATATTCTATGCCTCATCCATTTTACCAACCTTACAAATTTCATTTATCAAGCTAGTATACATGTAGATTTGAGGAAAATAACCATTCTATATCATTTTAGTTGCAACTCTGAGAGCTTCATGTAATCTACTGAATTTGAAAAATAAAAAAGTTTATCTCATTTTAACTAATAATATGAAAGCTTCTTATGCTTTGGACACAATGTAGAGACCATTAAATTGGGTAATATATATAACAATATCTAGTGAAATGGCATCTTGTATTATTTTACCAACCAAAACAAGGCCTTCATCTACTCTACCTTCCTTTCATAGACCATATATAAGGGTGTTATAAGTAAGAAGATCCCGATAGTAATGAGAAAGACTCATTTTATGGAATACCTCAAGTGCTTCATCAATTTGAACTCATATACATAAATATTTTATCACTCGAGTGAGTTATCGATAAGGAGTAATCATCTTGGGATTGATATGAAATTACCATACTAGGGGAGAGGATCCCATAGTGGAGTACCCTAACTCTACATTTCTCAATTTCTTACTATATAATTTTAAATCAGTCCCAATTTGAACAACAGTTTATTTGGCAACTCACCTACTTAAAAATAATAATTTTAGGGTCATAGATCATCAAATATGATGCCACATCAGCATGCTTTTTGTTGAGGTATTCAAAAAGGCTCAAAAAACCAAGTGAGACCAATAGTGGTGCACTAAGTCATGTTTTATTGGTGTGTCGATGTGGCATCGCATGATTTGTCAATTTGTGCACTATATGGATAAAAAGTGTTTTTCAATTGGATATTAAGGTGCTCCATTATGGGTCCCACTGAAGACTACTTCTATCCCTACTATTGGAGCCCACCCCACTATGGGCCCCTCTCCCCTAGTTCATGCAGTGATTGGAAAATAGAATTCCCCTTCTCTATCTACGATAAAAAATAAACAGTCATTCCTATCCATCATTGATTAATAAAATGAGAATGGTGAGCACCATGATCAAGTTCATTTTGCTTATATGATGGTTCTCTCCCATCCTAGGCCTTATAGTTCCTCCCCATGAATATCTGGATCAACACCCACCTCTTTCATTTCAATAAGAAGAAAAATAATTCTAGATAAATAGCCCACATGACCAAGACCATCTAAAACTATACTAAAGCATATCACATTGAGAGGAATCCCTTTTACTTTCACTAAGTGAAAAAGATCCTAGGCCTTGTTTATGGCCTGATTCACAGAGGGAATTAATGAGTTGGGTAAATTGTATAATGTTGGTTGTCTACATCATATGAAATACAATTCCCTATGATTTTCTATCTTGCAATGAGTTAGAACTTGTTTAAGAAATTTTGAATGGCATCACAGAATTGGCTATTCCTTTTAACATACCAAATGACTCTCCCACTACCCTCGACTATCGCTTATGCTTTATACTATTCTTCTACATTTGAATTACTCATGCTTCATCTTCCACTACCATCCATATCCACTGAAGACCATAATTGCACCTTGTATTCCACTACCATCCACGTCCAATAAATACCATGATGTTCATGCATTCAAATGTCAATTATTTATGCCAAATTTCATAGCAAGAGTTATTATTTACACAGCTTCATGCAACCACTGTAAGAGTGCCTCTTGTTGTGAGAATAATTGGTGACATGTAGGTGTCTACAAATAGGTAGAGTTATTACCCCTAATTAAAGTTACATTTGTTTTTCATAAATAAAATATTATCATCTTATATTCTTATTACTTATGTGTCACATTTGAAAATTATTTAAATAATATATCTAATATTGTAGTTCTATTCCACCCTCTACTATCTACCAATAATTGTAGTTGCAAGCATTTTTTACATAAATAAAATATTATGAATTTATTTGTATATTTTTATTATTCTATTATTTGTATTGAACTGATTCTCATGCTACATTTAAGTTACTTGTTCTCTAACAATCAATGACATAGGTTTCTACAAATAGTTAGACCTATTAGATCACTAATTATTGTTATAATAGTTTTTTTTAAATTCTCCAATAATCAATGGCACACGTATCTACCAAACGTTATAAGTGTTTTTCTACATAAATCAAATATTCTAACTAACTATTTTTATTTCCAATATACCATCAATTTACTAGGCTACTTACCATATATTGCTTATAGCTTATATATAGTAGCATATATATTAATTTATAAATAATATATATAAAAAATGCCGAGATATCCTTCTCGAGGCATCTATTTTTTAATCAATTACTCACATAAAAGTACAATAGATGCCTCGAGAAGGATATCTATCGATGTTTTTATATATATTATTTTTAAATTAATATATATGTGCTAGTAGCATTCGCATCGCGACATCTAAGACAAAATCATTAGGGTTAGGGTTAGCATAAGGGTTAGGGTTATGATTAGGATTAGTGTTATCATTATGAATAGGGTTATGGTTATAGTTAGGGATAGGAATAGGGTTAGGGTTAGAGTTAAAATTGGGATTAGGATTGGGTTAACCTTAGTAGTAAGATTAGGGTTAGGGTTAGGGTTGCTATACCATAGAAAAAAAACCTCTTGCTTGACATGGGAATAATTAATGATAAATTGGACTTAATGAGGCCTTGATTTAGGTGTTTTGAGGAATTTTATGCATCCACACTAGGTCTTGGACCCTTGGAAATTGAATAACATGCATTTAACGGTCTTGTAAAGGTGTTGTAAGATGCTTTCACACTTTTTTAGATTTAATGAACCCATTTCTCCCTAATTCAACATTATAAAATGTACTTAATAACATTATCACATCAATCTATAAGACTTATAACTTAAACTTAATGTTAACCTAGTGTTGTAATGTGTCTTGCACATTCACATTGGTTCTTATGCCTTCCTAGGTTGTGTGGACCTCATTTAGTGTTTTAAAGTGTATTTAATCACACTTTCACATTGATTTCTATGTCCCAATCCCTAATTGACCTTCACATCATCACTAATAGGCCCCTATTAACCCATATTGTGCATCCCAAGGCAATATTTGATGAAATACTCGACAAAGTTGCAATTTAAACCTTATTTCCTTATCTCCTAGCATCCTAGCTATTAAAATGGCCCCTATGGGACCCATTCTCCATCCATGGTGAATTAGTCACATCCACCATGGTGAATGGGTCCCATTTGGCTCATTTTTTACCTTTGAGTGGGAAATTTTGGAATTAAAGTTCAATTTTACTTCACGTCGGCCTTAGGGATCTAATTAATGGGTAAATTAGGAGAATTTCCTATAAAATAAACTATCTAAACCCTCACTTACATCTCCTAACTTATTTTAAAATTCATTCTTCATTATTCATTCATCATTCTTCCACCTCAAGTCAAGCAAGTTAGGGTTTCAAGTTAGGGTTTTATCATTCCAAGTCATTCAAGATCACTTTTCAGACATTTAAGGGTAGATTCTTCATGTTTTATTGTAGACATCCAAGATCAATCATCATGGAAAGGTAATAAATTCCATTATTGTATGTTTCATTACATTCTTTCATCATTTTTGGTTTAATTACCTAAAAGGTTTTTGACCAAGGCAAACCCCCATGCCCTAACATCCAACATTTCTCTTTATTGTCTTGTGTGTTTGTAGATTTAGGCATCTTAGAGGCTTGGAAATCATTGAATATTGCATTACAAGATTTTTCAAGTCTTCCCTTCATTAATTAAGTCAAAATATCAACAAAAAACTCATTTTCAGGTTTGAAAATTAGAGTTTCGAAAGTGGACACCTGTAGAGAATCAACGTGCAAACCAAGAGCTCCAAATTCCACCTTTGAATGTTCATAAATTCAAAAGTGGAATCATTCACCATGGGTGGTGAATGAGTCCCACTCCAAGGTCAGTTTTTGGTTTTCTACATTTTTAGATACCCTTTTGTCAGAAATAGGTTCCAGAATAGTTTTGTAGAACTGGGACTGATTCGCTCAAAATGGTGAATGAGTCCCACTAGGCCTAAAAAACTAGCATCAACAGCATTTCAAATGTCATTTCTATCCTCCTTCAATATCTCAAGTGCACACTTTTAGTTTGGTTCATTTCTGTTAAGTTTTGCATTAATTTCTAGTTCATTTTTGCTTTACACAATGTGTTTTCAAACAATCTTCATTTCCTTAATTTCCATTCATCAAGCAATTAATATTATTAGTTTCTTGCATTTAAAAATTTCATCTAGGTATATTGTATCCATATTCCATATTGTATTGATTTTGAATGTAGACATAAGCATTTTGACCCTCCTTTCTCCTTTTGGGTGAAAAACCCTACAAGTGCTAGAAAGGATTAGGATGCCAAAAATCTATGCTACATTTTGGTGAACCTAATTTTTGAATACTTCTCTTTTATGATTTAGAGTCCTTCATCCTAGATCCAACCTTGCATTGAATTTGCATTAGTTCATTGGCATGCTAGGTTTCAAATTTTGCATTCATAAAAAAGTGCATTTAGGTTACATTTTTGGCATCTAAATTCATTTAATTTTTTTGAAACTCTATCTTTCTAACTTAGGTCTACATAATATCACTCAAAAAGCATCAAAATTAGTCAAAAATTTCTGAAATTTTTGAAAAAAATTCCATACTAGGACTCATTCGCCACCTTGGGCGAATCAGTCCCTTTTCACCCCTTAACTTGCCCTTTACAAAACTGAAAACCCTATTTTTAAGCTTTTATTTGATGCCTTTACCTACCTATATCAGTTAGCTGAGTTTTTGTAACATGTATTTCATTAGATTTAGCTTAAATTAGCTCATTTCATGCATTGCTTAATTGCACTTTTGCATTTACAACATTTGATTTTTAGATTGTTGCATTGTGTAAATAGAAAATTAGCTTGCTTAAAAACTAAAAATTGCATTCCTTTTAAGTCATTACATTGTACTTTCTTTCCTTTTTCGTCATAGCATGTTTTATTTCAAAATATGTGGCTTTTATTTCATTAATAATGGATTGTATAAGTACAACATTCCCTCTTATGAGATCAATTTTGATTACCACAATGAAGACTTTAAGAAACATGATCAAACCCTTGACACAATCCTTAATATTACATTGCACATTGGTGTGAATGGTCGTGTAGACAATCAAAACAATCATACTTGTTCTTCTCCCAATACCTCTCCTATTAGTGATGAAGGTATCTTGGTGCAAGAAGTTACAACCCTTGAGGGTCTTGATTGTCCATATCCTTATTTCCCTTTGGACGATGTTAGACAACAAGAACATGATATCATAGACACATTCCTAAACATCACCATACCAAATCTCCATGGTCATGACAATCAAACTTGACTATCTCCTAATATCCCTCCTCAATGTAAAGAGGATAGGTTGGTGTTAGAAGACAACCCTATTACAAATCATGAAACCCTTGATCCTCCCTTCCCCAATGCTCCTCCCATTTGGGATAATCTATTTCACAACCATATTGGTCCTTCACTTGATGCCTTCCCCATTTGTGATGAAGCTACTTTACAAACCTCAAACTTGGATGAACATATTACAAGCTCTCCTAGTAGGGTATATAGCATGGCACAAGAGAATGAAACCTTAAAGACAATGGACACTCAACTAACACCTTCTCCTAATCATCCCCCTCTTGAAAATCCCATCATTGATCATTTACCTATTGGAAATGAAGTAATTTTGGAAGAACCAAGCCTTGTCAAGAATATGTGGCTTGTTGTTCTCCTAAAAACTCTCCTTCTAGGGAGAATATCATGGTGTTGGAAAAAGACAACAATCATAATGTGTCATCCTTCAATAAAAAGGTGATTTTAGATTGCCCTATATTAGAGATACATCAAACCAAGACCACTAAGGTTATGAATGCACAAGTTTCTAGTAGATCCCCCTTGATCAATGGACCTCATACATACCCCATGGGACATCCTAACAACCCTCTAATTCTCTAACCCCCCTTCACACAAACAAACTCACAATAAACCTAAACTTATACTTTACCCTCCTCAAAATAATGTATCGCAACAAACAAGTTATAATACTATTGCTCATACATATAAAACTCATAATAATCCACAACCATAACAACCAACCCCTACACCCTTACCATTGCCTAATCCTATCCCACCTAACCCTTTCTTGCCAAGTCGCAAGGAGTATGATCTTGTCGAGCAACTTAAGAACAATTCTACTAAGATATCATTATGGGATCTTATTCAAGCCTCCCCTCACTATCACAACATGATCCAAACAACCTTACAACAAGTTCCTATCCCTTCTAATGTGCCACCAACTCATATTGCAACAATGATTCAAGGCCAAAATGTTGGCATTGTTTTCCACCAAAGTGAACTCCCCTCTTTGGATGTGCAAAAGCAAAATGATGCTTTCATGATCATCGCTCAATACAAAACAAAAGGGATCAAGAGAACTCTTGTTGATACTGGTTTTTCTCTTAATGTGTGCAGTGTGACCCTTCTAAATAGGATTGACATTGATCAATCAACCATTCGACCTGATTCTTTCTCTATTAAGGGATTTGACAATGTCAAAAAGAAACTGCTAGGTGTAATCATTATGCTTCTTACCATTGGAGTGGTCACTTTGAATACACCAATCCATGTTATGCCTTATGAACTTTTGTGTAATCTTATCTTAGGCAGATAGTGGATTCATGCTATGAAAGTTGTGCCTTCCACTCTCCATTGCAAAATGAAATATGTCTACAACAACATAGTCCACACACTTGATGCTGATCGTGAACCTGATAGTGTCTTACAACTTGAGAAAAACAAAGCAAATTCCTTAAACACATCAACATCACCTACACAAGTGGAAACCATTCAACAAATGGAAAAACAATGACATATTGAACAAGTCACGCAACTATCAGAAGATGATTGGGATGACCTTTGGAAAGAATCCACCTCAACCACTTTAGACAAAGAAAAAAACTACACAACAACCTTTGAAAAACACAATAACGAACAACCCTCGATTCCAAAGCAATGAAAAAGATTTATGGAAAAGGTTATGAGCTTATGAAACAACTTGGATATAGTGGAAAAGGATGTGGTGCTAATGAACAAGGTATCTGCAACCCTATCAACCCTATCACACAACAAACACCTCATGGTCTTGGCTATTATCCTATAATAGAGATTGCTAAACCTTCACTCAACATCAACAATCTCACAACACATACCCCTCAATTATTCTTAACTAAACACCTTGACACTAGTGGTCTTGCAAATAATTCTTTACCAAACATAAAAAAACACTACACGTTCACTTAATGTCAATTTCACCTCACAAAATGCTCATGATTTGAATTTGTTAGATTTTATATCCTCCTATAATGGAGAGAACAAAATATTGCAATCTAAAGAGTCTTGTGTAAGTATTACATCTACTACTAAACAAGATGTATCTTTGACGCCAACCACAAGACCCCCTTCTACCATTTATCAAGAGGGTATCTTGTCGAGACTCCTCCAAGATCACTTGATCACCCTCCCTCCCAGAACTCGAAAGAAATTTTATTACAAGACTTAATTTTGTGCATATTATAGAGTTCATGGTCATTCCACCAATGAATGTAAGGCTTTGAGTAGTAAAATCCAACATCTTAAAGAGTTTGGTATGCTTCCCTATGTGGGGGCACCTAATTCCTCTAATTGATACCAATTTTCACTCTACCATTCTTTTCCTCAATCATTTCAGCTCACCCTTGTTCTACACTAAGTGGGGGCAAGGGGTTAGACAACCTTGTCCTTGTATGTCACTTTTCGTTGCCTCCTTTGGCTAGATGTTAACCTTTCATGAACATCTAATACCAAGCTTGGGACGTGGACAACAAGCCTTAATTTGGCTCACATGCGACATACTACCTCTTTCATGATGTAGCTTATCAAAAATATATGATTTGGCATAGGGATTTTTGAGTAAGCTCTCATGTCTCCTTCTACTTTGAAGAAATTTCTCACAGTACTGGTGTTCACAACTGCTTTAAAGTGAGTGCATACATCACCACTCACATTTCATTGTGTTATTTTCTTTTTCTTGTGATTCCCTCTCTTGGAAGCATTAGGTACAATGTTTCCCAAGATGAGACATTGCACTTTTCCTCTCTTGAAAACAAGATGAGAACATTTGCACTTATCCTCTCTTGGAGACATTAAGCACAATGTCCCCTAAGATGAGATCTTGCACAAATTAAGCAAAATCCCTTTGAACATTCCTTGCACTACCTTGCATTAACAATGTCTATGAGTGTCAAGCATATGAAGTTTTGCTTACTTCATAGAGCTAAAAATGACATCATCTTCTTTATGGTGCCTTATTAAAGTTATCAGGAGGTATAACTTTGATATGGTTGAGCAGGAAGCCCATTTAGCGGCATGAATTTCCCCATAGCCACGTATGTGTTTTGTGAGTGCATACCAACTAGCTTATGTTTCTCACCTTTTGGGATTTCTCACCCAATGGAAAACCAAGAGTTCTGTCACCCCAAAGTGAGTATGCATTTTACTTTTCGAAGAAATAGCCTAGATCTAATCCACAACTAGTTGGACAGACGATCGAAGCTTGATCTTTCTCTTCTTCCCGACTCTTTCCATTGCATGATTTTGTATCTTGATAGTTTGACTTAGGATATTGGATCTTGGGGGCTTGGACACCTCCTTTGATCTTTTTCATTCATCTACATCTGTACGCTTGGATCTCTCATGAATGTCTACTTTAGTGTGAGTTTGAAGCAAGTTCATCCTCTCACTAAAGTGAGGGCTAAATGTACAATAAGAAAAAGGACCTCTAGCTTGACATGGAAATAATTCATGATAAATTGAACTTAATGAGGCCTTGATTCAGGTGTTGTGAGGAATTTTATGCCTCCACAATAGGTCTTGGACCCTTGCAAATTGAATAACATGCATTTAATGATGTCTTGTAAACGTGTTGTAAAGTGTTGTAAGATACTTTCACACTTTTCTAGATTTAATGAACCCATTTCTCCCTAATTCAACATTATAAAATGTGTTTAATAACATTATCACATAAATCTAGAAGACTTATAACTTAAACTTAATGTTAAACTAGTGTTGTAATGTGCCTTACACATTCACATTGGTTCTTATGCCTTCCTAGGTTGTGTGGACCTCATTTTAGTGTTGTAAAGTGTATTTAATCACACTTTCACATTGAATTTTGTGTCCCAAGCCCTAATTGAACTTCACATCATGACTAATAGGCCCCTATTAACCCATATTGTGCATCCTGAGGCAATATTTGAAGAAATACCTGACAAAGTTGCAATTTAAACCTTATTTCCTTATCTCTTAGCATCCTAGCTATTAAAATGGCCCTTGTGGGACCCATTTGTCATCCATGGTGAATTAGTCCCATCTAGGTGGGACCCATTTTCCATGGATGGTGAATGAGTCCCATTTGGCTCATTTTTTACCTTTGAGTAGGAAATTTTGGAATTAAAGTTCAATTTTACTTCACAGCGGCCTTAGGGATCCAATTAATGGGTACATTAGGAGAATTTCCTATAAAATCAACTCTCTAAACCTCATTTACATCTCCTAACTCATTTTCACATTCATTCTTCATTATTCATTCATCATTCTTCCACCTCAATTCAAGAAAGTTAGGGTTTTATCATTCCAAGTCATTCAAGATCACTTTTCAGACATTCAAGGGTAGATTCTTCATGTTTTATTGTATACATCCAAGATCAATCATCATGGCAAGGTAATAAATTCCATTATTGCATGTTTCATTACATTCTTTCATCATTTTGGTTAAATTACCTAAAAGGGGTTTAACCAAGGCAAACCCCCATGCCCTAACATCCAACATTTCTCTTTCTTGTCTTGTGTGTTTATAGATTTATATTGGAAGATGGTCAGTGCTCCCCTCAGGATTTGAGACATGGACTAACTGCCTCCCATGGATCCGTTAACTCTGGCAGTTGTATCAGGCATTAATAGGCTGATCTTTTGGTGCAACGACAACTATGGGCCAATAAGTGCTATCAGAGCCAAAGGTGTTGGGTTCGAATTCCCTCGGGTAACACTGAGGGGGAGTTTTTTGGTAGATGCTCAATGCTCCCCTTGAGATTTGAGACATGGACTAACCACCTCCCATGGATCTGTTAACTCTAGCAGTTGTATTGGGCATTGACAGGTCGATCTTTTGGTGCAATGACAACTATTGCCCAAAAATATTAGAGGCTTGGAAATAATTGAAGATTGCATTGCAAGGTTTTTCAAATCTTCCCTTCATTAATCAAGTCAAAATATCAACAAAAACTCATGTTTAGGTTCAGAAATTAGAGTTTTGGATGTGGACACCTATAGAGAATCAAAGTACAAAACAAGAGCTCTAGATTCCACCTTCGAATATTTAGAAATTAAAAAGTGGACTCATTCACCATGGGTGGAAAATGAGTCCCACTCCAAGGTCAGTTTTTGGTTTTTTGTACTTTGGATACCCATTTATCAAAAACAGGTTTCAGAACAGTTTTGCAAAATTAAGACTAATTCACCTAGAATGGTGAATGAGTCTCACCAGGCCTAAAAAACCAAAATCAATAGCATTTCAATTGTCATTTCCAGCCTCCTTCAATATCTCAAGTGCACACTTTCAGTTTGGTTCATTTCTGTTAAGTTTTGCATTCATTTCTAGTTCATTTTTGCTTTACACAATGTGTTTTCAAACAATCTTCATTTCCTTTATTTCCATTCATTAAGCAATTAATCTTATTAGTTTATTGCATTAAAACATTGCATCTAGGTATATTGTAACCATATTGCATTGATTTTTAATGTAGACATAAGCATTTTGGCCCTCCTTTCTCCTTTTGGGTGAAAAACCCTACAATCACTAGAAAGGATTAGGATGCCAAAAATCTATGCTACAGTTATGATTAGGATTAGTGTTATCATTATGAATAGGGTTAGGTTTACTGTTAGAGATAGGAAAAGGGTTAGGGTTAGAGTTAGAATTTGGATTAGGGTTGGGTTAGCATTAGTAGTAAGATTAAGGTTAGGGTTAGGGTTATGGTTGTGATTAGAGTTAGAATTAGAGTTACGATTATGATTATGATTACGATTAAGGTTGGGGTTAACATTAGTATTGGGATTAGGGTTAGGGTAAGTGTTAGTTTTAAAATTATTATTAGGGTTAGGTTTAGTGTTATGGTTGAGGGTTATAGTTAGGGTTAAGGTTGGGATTAAATTTATTGTTGGGAATGCAGTTAAGGTTAGGTTTAGAGATAAAATTGATATAAGGGTTGGAGTTAGTATTAGTAAAGTTGAATAAGGTTTAGGTTGATGATTATGTTTAGGATTAGGGTCATGGTTAGCATATGTTAAAAGGGTTAGGTTTAGAAATATGTTTGGGATGAGTGATAGGGTTAGGGTTAGGTTTAGGATTATGTTTAAGATGAGCGGTAGGGTTAGGGTTGGGGTTGGTATATATAAAAATGGTTAGATTTAGAAATTGGGTGAGGATAAGGGTTAGGGTTAGATTTTGGGTTAGAGATTATGGTTGGGGTTAAAATTCAAGATAGGGTTAGGGTTAGGGTTAGGATTAGAGATAAAATTAGGATCAATGGTAGGCTAAGAGTTATGGTCAGGGTTAGAGATAAAATTGGTATTAGGGTTGGAGTTAGCATTAGGGTTAGGCTTAGGGTTTTAGATCAGGGTTACAATTAGACATAAAATTAGAATTTGGGGTGGAATTGTCATCATAATTAGGGTTAGGGTTAAGATTAGAGAAATGAGTAGGATCATTGGTAGGGTTGAGGTTAGGGTTAAGGTTGGGATTTATTTTACTATTGGTATGTGGGTTAGGGTTAGGATTAAAGATAGAATTGGTATTAGGATTAGGGTTAAGTTTATGATTACTAGTAGAATTAGAATTAGACTTGGGTTAGATATAAAATTGGGATCAGTGTTATGGTTAGGGATAAGAATAGAGATAGAAATAGGTTTATAATTTAAATTAAAATTAGGGTTGCGATTAGGATTTTACTTACAGTTAGGATTATATTTCAAATTAGAGTTAAAATACATATACAGTATTTTATTGTTAGATTTATTGTTTATGTTCGAATGTTATATAAAAAATATGTTGATATATGTTATAAAATAATTCATATATATGTTGTCATTAACATGAGACATTACTTTAATGAATATAAGTTAATTATTTAAATTAATATTTTAAATTTAGATTTAATAAATGTAGTCATTAAAAAATCCTTTTAAGATATGACAACAATCAATTGGTTTGTTAATTATATTAGAACTGAAGAAGAGATAAGGCATGTGAACTTTTTGGTATAATGCCTCAAATAAATGTCATCTTATGGAATTCCTCATAGCAAACCATTTATCTTAAAATAATTACAGATATTTATTTAAATTCCATTAATGACATAAAAATTTAGAAAAATTTAAAGTGTTTGTCATACAAAATTAAATAAACACTATCATATCCATAAGCACTATTAGAACAACATTTAAATAGAGGATGCTATTTGAAATTGAAATTTGAAAAAGATAAGAATTTTCTTGTAGTATTATTATATTCTTATTTTGAAAATGTGGAATTGCATTTCAAATATCTATTATAAAAAATAGTTTGGTAAATTAAAATTTTCATAAGCTAGAGTTGTATTTTTACTTGAACTATTTACACCAATATTTTAATAAATCCAAGTTTACAAAATTTAATAGTTTTTGACATATGAAAGCATTGAATTCTCTAGTAGATTTGCATCCACAATAAATCACTTAATTAGAAATAGCTACATAATATTTCAAACAACACAAATTGAACTATTTACATAAAAAGTCATCGACTTACATAGAAGACATATGAACAAGGATTTTTATAAAATAGATATCAAAGTCTCTATCAAAATATTGTTTGTATGAATTAAGAAAACATTAGACAACAATATATATAATTATTGTTTCTCTATTCTAATTATCATTCAAAAACAGTAGGAATTCTTCTATAATTTGTTCAGAAGATCCTTGTTCATATTATTTATCATAAAATATATCTCTCAGTAAACAGGAAAATCTTGCAACTTTTTGGCATGTTTTATAAAAATTTTGAGCTATATCTTTTGTTTGGATGATTTCTTCTTCTTAAACCACTACTACAAGATGTGTTGCAACTTCAAGTTCATTAATGATGTGTTCATAGTGTTGTTTAATTGATTTACACAACTTCTCAATAGGTTTCAATATATGCATTAGAATCAATTAAGTCCTCTCTTGTTGGTGGCTTTGACACTGAATGTTCTGCGTCATATGATTCCTTTATCGTTGCCATTCAGTAAAAAGAAAATTAGAATAATCAATAATTAATAATTCACAACTAAATATAAAATTCATTGTTCATCATCATCCTTAATGGTATTTAGATTTTCATCCCCATATGTATTGTTGTAATTGGAATTGTATTTAGATTACGATCATCAAACGATATTCCTAAATAGTTGTCAAACTCAACCATTGCATATGTTGGTGGTTCCGGTGGACCACTTCCACATTTGTATACAATCTTTCAAATATATAGTAGAGCTCCATTTACAATACCTATGTGTATCCAAAGTTTTGAAGTCAACATTACCCTAGCATCCTTACTGATCAATAATTCTAGATCAAGCTCATCATTTGAGCATCCTTTTGTTACATTAATACTTCTTCATTTTTTTGCAACACTATGTGCAATAGGATGCTTCAATGAGTATAGAATTTTTTTGTTATGGTTATGAACATTATCATTTGTTAAGAACAAGTGAAGACCATTGTCAAACTCCTCATTTTTTTCTACATCTATGGTAATAGTGTTTCTTGTCATAAGCAATTTCCAATCATCAATTGTTAGGTTTACATCTCTTAGATTTGTCAAAATTTTATGAAATCTTTGTTGGTGGATGTTTTGTCCATCTTATATGAATATTTTATCTAAAGTAACCATAGTTTTGAATTCTTCGCATAGTAACTTAGCTTGTCTGTTGTTGTCATATGTTGGTTTATCATTAATAGGAGGAAACTAACCCAAATCTCCAACCAAAATCGTAAATATACTTGAAAGATAATTGATGAAAATTATTATCAATACTATATATCGTTATATCTATAGAAATTTCATATATGTGAATTACTTGTAATGCATTAGAATATAAAATAGTTATTTTTTAAAATTATAATCATGTGTATACCTACAAAGTTAATGTTTTCATTTTGTGGGAATGCTTTTCGAAGTCGAGAATCTATTATCTCCAGCAAGTTCTAACCAATGAAGCTCATTTCATCAATCAAAATGTACTTGATGTGTGCTATTTCTTGTTGAAAACTTGTTAGTCTTGCTCCTTCTAGTTGAGAAAAATATTTTATTGGGATTCTTAGTTTTCAATGAACTATGGATGCTCCTATGTTGAATGTTGCAACTCCAATTGGTGCAAGTAATAGAAGGGGAGAAGGACCCAAAATCACTGCATTTTCAAGAGCTTGACTAATAACACAAATTAGATATGAATTTCCTGTTCCTATTGTTCCTTAAATTATCATCAGAAAGGATGATGGATTTTGATTATTATGGTAGTGTGCCATAATTATGTTGAGTGCCTTTCTTTGTTTATCACTGAGGGTTATATAGTCGATACAATGTGGTATTTCATCATGTATGAGACACCCATGATCTCTCATGTTGCTTATGAAATTCATTGCCTGATTTGTGTAGACTTCACCAAGTGGTATCCATTACACTAGTCTGTTTGTCTATCAAAATCTCTTCTACCCAACTTATCTATCTCATATACTTAGATATTTTGACCATTATGTAGTCTAGATATTATTTCCCATTCATGCTCTGTAATATTTTGTTGAATAGGTTCATTTTCTTCAATTTTAGAATCAATGATAATTTCAATATTTTCTACAATTACTCTTCACTCCTTGTGCTAAGGGTTATAGTGAAATGACTCCCATTTTACTATTATGGAGTCATTATCATGACAAATATCTCTTTCCATGTCACAAAATGGTTTTTAGATGTTACCCAATTTTGCTTTCTGCTCAATCAGGTAGAGTTGAAACAAAATTTGCAATTAAAGAAGAAATGTATAAATAAAAATTTTGCTAATGTTTTCATCATTGCACAAAAGATATTATCAAATGAATTTTAATTTTATTATGCAAACATTTTTTACAAGAGATAAGATTACACAAATTTGCATAAAATTGTTGTTTTATTCATTTTACAAAAATATGGTGTACCACACAAGCCATGGGAATGACTAAACAAATGCAACATAAAAATAAACTATACATCTAATGAAGAAATAAAAGAACACATGTAAAGAAGATGGATCCATCATTGCTTGAATGATGAATCCCAAGGTTGGTTAGATGTATCTTCAACTCTAGCTCCCTTCGTTGGTTGCTTCAAAAATACCTGCAAGAGATGAAATAGATTGTGTTAGAGCTTAGGATATAATTTCTCTTCATATGCCTATATCAACAGATATATGATATTCTTATGAAACATTTAATCAAGTATGGAGATTTTATAAAGTTTCATGAGTAGAAGATCATCAAAGCATCATAGGAAGCTTTTGGCTTCATTTTTTGCTAACTTGTTTGTTCACTGTGCAGGTATAGCTACAATTTTTCATTGCTGGATTACTTTGTTCAATATCACATGTGGAGAAAATGGGCTCCCACAAGGGTTGAGCCTAGCATGTTGCCCTCTTGATGTTTGAGAGGGACAATAGGTGTGTATTCACCATAACAATCACAAGATATTACTCATCATTTCAAGTACAATTCTGAAATGTTTACAATGCAAAGGCATTTTTATGCATAAAAAAGCAGCACTGTTTAACAAGGAGCATTACAAAGGCTTATAAATTCCTTGGAACAACCTAATCAAAAGACATAGATATCACAATGAAGGGTCACAATTACATGATAAACTCATTCAAGCTTAAAATCATGGGGACATTCATGTATAGTAATTCTTTCATTTTAAAGACATCTCCATCTACAGGTCCATATGAAGAGAGATAGTTGGTTTGCATAAGTAAATTTTAAATTTCTATCAAAATGACAGAGGATTGTCATGGATGAACAATATAAAGATGAAGGGGCTTTGAGGGAGTAGTCAAAAGATTAGAGTGCAAAGACAAAGTCAAGGGTATTATGAATGCAAAGGATAGTGATCATTATATATAAACTTTGAGTCCCCATCAGAAGGTGAGCCTAATTTAGTATGCATGCAAGGAAACTTTGTTCATAGGGATAGCACTACCGAATCCTTGCAAGGAAGCAGAGGTCAATGACACATAATGTCAAGGATAGTGATATGCATAAAAAGATAGGTACTCATACTAGTGCAGATATTAAAAACAACAAATTATGATGACAAAAGAGCATAGGCTATAGATATTGGAAAAGTTAAGGTATTTCACAATGAATAATCATATCAAGGTGACAAGAGGTCATGGCAGTTGTTGTCACTAAAATTTGCACCCTTTGCTAAGCTATCAACTCAACAATTTTGTGACACATGGGAACATTCCTAGGCTATGGGTAACCTGTAGTGAGAATGGAACTCCAGAGAAAGGGTTGGCTCCCCTTGATATCTCACCTAAATTGGTCTTACTAATGATTTTGCAGAGAAAAGAGTAAGGGGGAAAAAACATATAAAATGAAACCAAATCCTAAAGGTGATGCACCAAATAACTTTATGAACTCTACTCAAATGGCAACACACAAAAAAACCAGTAATAAAAACCTATTTTTGCATAACTCAAGACCTATAAACTTTGCATTAACAATTTATAAGAAGGATCAATACTCACAATCTTAGTAGGAGAAAGGATGTTTTTCTCACAACTTGAGACTGATTGCATTATTGACACAACTTATAACCTGCAAATGTATGTGTAACTCTGCATAAAGGTACTACCATGAGATGCAATCATAAGGAAAAAGAAATCACATAAAAATGCAACAATCACTAAGTACACAATTTTAGAAAAATGAGAAGGCAAACTACTTTATATTACTCTCAAAAAGGTGTTGCAATGTTGTATTGATCACTAAAAATGAATTACAAAATTTTCACCTCTGCTCCAGAACTCTGAAAATTACAACATAAAATGAACCAGCAAGAACTAAAGAAAAAAGACTAATTCTTTTTCCTATATACAATAAAGGGCTCCAAAAAGCCAAGAGGAGATAACTGAAGTCAAAATATCTAGACTTCAAAGCTATTCACGAGCAAAATCAAAACTACCTAAAAAAGGGGCCCACCAATGCTGCAAATTGAGCTTAAACAGCTCAAAACTCTATCTCATACTACATGTAACTGAAGTGTAACTCCAAATGGCTCCTGAGTGCATGTAGATGGCACTGAAAGTGAAAAAATCCTCCTAGAATCTCTCTCACGAACAAAAAAGGAAAGCCTCTAAAAGAGGACCCAAAATTGAAGTAAACTGTACTCGTTACATTGTAAATTCTTCCTTAAGTCATGTGTGATCAAAAGACACCAAAAAAGATCTTAGTTTGACCCAAAGTCACAAATATAACTCCAAATGACACCTACTATCTTTAGTTCAATCTCACTTGTCTATTATGCATGATTTTAGGAAAAAGGATATATCTGATCAAATATTAAAAATAATCAATATGATTACTTTAATATTTAGTATGTAATAGTTCTTTCTTTTTTCCTTTTTGAGTATTACATATTAAATATTAAGGTAATGTTTATTGATTATCACCATTAATATTTAATTACAATATTGAACTTTATCTATAGTTATGCAAAATAAACAAGTCAAGTTAAGTTATCATTTCAAAATCAAATGATAAATTTTGAAATAATAGATTACAAACTCACGAGCTTCTTCACTATCATTAGGTCTTTTGACTTGAAGTCATAGACCACGGTGATAAAAGGGATGAAATGATTTATTTTTCATAAGGAAAAAATCCCTAAAATGATTAGGGTTTTGAGTCAAAACACTCAAACCCTAATCATTTGTCACTTGCATTCTTACTTTGTCTCCATCTTCAAAAACTTCAGGCTCTGTTGTGCCACCATACCTGAGCAGGGTTTGGAGCTTTGGGACTGCTTTTTTTGCTACTTCTATGTCAATTTTCTTCTGTAGTTTGATGGTAAATCTCTTCTTCTTCAATCTAAATCACTTTGACTTCATTTTGAAGCATTTTGAAAGGAATTTTGGCCTTCATGGCTGCGGCTATGAGGATATTTCTGATGTATTTTTGCTTGCCTTACTTGTCACTTTCTCTAGTTTGAGCTTTTTGGAGGAAAACTATGGAGAAATCTGCGGCCCTAACTATATTTTTCCTCAATAGGTAGACAAGGGTAAGCTTTTCTCCACTCTTCAAAACTCTGTATCTCTTTCATTTTTTTCTGATAAAACTTTAAGTTGAGCATGTGGCGACTATATTTGTCTCTTGCTTGCATTTTATGAAAGATCTATGAAAATTTTTGTGTATTTCCTCCATTATAGGCTGCAACCATGAGGATATTGACTTTATCTTTGTATATGACACCGACAGAAAACAATATTGCTTACTCCTAAAAAAGAATAAAGAAATCCTTCCATTAAAGGCCACAGCTCTAGGGCTTCTGGGTGTTCTTATTCTCAGTATTTATGGTGTTCTTTTCTTGAAAATGGTCACGTTTTCCTACTTTTGCTGCCAATACTTGGGCTTGACCTTTTGTAAGAAATAAAAGTCATGGATTTTATGGAGATTTCTCTGTTTGTTGTGCTACTCCTCATGTATATACAACCATGGTATTCTAAACTTTAGAGACATACACATCATGATGCCTCACTATTCATGGCTGTCACACTTGAAGTCATGCCTTTGATATGGCAGGCCTGTAGGTATAGCTCCTTGGATATTGTATTACTATGATATGTATTTGCTCATGGTTTACTTATTACAAATCTATTCTTTGCAAAACAAATCTCATGACTATCTCTTTATTGTGAACTCAAATCTCAAATAGTTGCTCAAAGCTGCCATCTTTTTTAGTGCTTTCCTTGATTATTTTGAATTATTCTAAATGATCATTGCTTTGTTATGTCTACAAGAACAATACCTACATGATCATATCTGTAATGCCCCGCCGCACAATCCCCAAAGGAACAAGTAAACACGCAACAATTTTTTTTTAAAGAACATAATAAATGTACTTAAGTATTCCCAACACAACAATGTTCTACGTTGCACAACTAAATCCCTTGGGGTAAACGAGGTGACATTACTAAACTAACCCATCACAAAGATTATAGATTAAACATTAAATAACCATTAACGTAAATCCATTCGTCCCCAACATCATTTAGACATCCATTAATGACATCAAGAAAGATGTGAATATACCAAATAAAACCATACATACATATGACAATAAATGAATCATAAAGATATAAAGTATATATCTATATTTTGACAAATACAACACAACTTAATCAGTAATTACAAATGATAATTAATGAGTGATTGCATGGCCCGAATAAACATTACACCAATATAATCACATATACAAATTACATCATAATCTTCCCAACATACATGGGAAAGATACATCAATAAATGAAATACATCAATAGCACAAATACACAACTGGAGCTAATGAATCCTGGATCAACAACATCTGCCAAAACCCTGCAATGAAAGAAACAACTACATCCAAAGGGAACCCAACGGGGTACGAAGCACGTTCCACCCAACACCCCCATCCTCGGAGTAGACAAGGAAGGATCCCCAACCAAGCATGTCTAACAGTAACACAAGACTAACTCTAAACAAGATAACATAGCATCAAAAGACCACATAGAAACTAAACAACTATAAATCACCAAAGGACATAACAATAAACCACCTTCGAAACATAACAATAAATCACTTTCCCAATAACACAAAAATAATTCATGAAACACATCATCAATAAACCTCAAGTCATAATATCAAAAGACTACTTCCAAAGGACTTCAATAAAACAACACAAATGGAATGTTAGAGGAGAGTGTCATCGCATGGCTTAATCATAGATTATCCAGACAACCTATCACAAGGTGTTGCCTCCATCTATACATGGGTTATCCAGACAACCTAGTTCAAGGTGTTGCCTCCATCTATGGTTCTTCTGACAGCCTATCTCAAGGCGCCGCTCCATAGGGTTACTCATGCGAAATTGTTAACCTTTCGTGAAGACAAGGCAATTACCTTGCCAACCACGACCTTCTCGGTCCCATTTAGTTTGTGATAACACTAACAGGTGGACGAGGCATCACAATTATCTTGTTAATGTTTAAACCCCACCCATGATTAATTACTTAGGTTATCACTAATTACTCTAACTCTACGTGGGTTACCCTGACAGCCCCTTTGTGCGTCAGCCCCCACTTAGAGCCACTCTCTCTAAACAATCAACACAAAATATCCAACACAAAAGGATTGTACCAACCAGATCACAAAATCAACAAATGGAACATTTGCGAGACATAACCATCTCGCCAAAATTATCTAAACTACATTCAAAAAATGGTACAATCCTAGTGCAAACTAAAATCACAACCACAACCAAAGCAAATGCCAAGTATCAAATTGCAAAATCAATAATGACATCAATATCCCCACCTCTGGAAGTTTTAAACAACTTAGGTTCCTATAACAGGATAAGCTAACTTTAAGGTTTTCCCACAAGACATAAACCCGAATCAAGAAAAATAAAAATTAATTAAGCGAACTATCTCGAGAGTAACATAAACACGCCATAGAACTATTTCAATACACAATAAATTTCACCAATTAAATAAATCACTTGCTCGAGAATAATCAATTTAATTATACTCACATAGCTTAATCCTAATTTTCCCAATTAAACTATAATATTACCACTTGTAAAATTATCAATCTATTTCTTAACCATAGTAATATAAGTGGCTATCCAATATATATATATATATACATGTATATACGCATTTATACGTATATACATATATGCATAAATAAAAATAATATATATTTATTAAAATCAAATATTTAAAACTCAATATAAAATTTAACCAATAATTCATATATATATTAATTATATATAATTAATATATATATATAAATAACATAAACAAAAAAATCGCATGTAATTTAAATCAAAAAATTTAATACAGAAGAAATGGCACACAACATAAGGAAAGGCCATAGTACCATGTACTGTGCCCGGGGGGGTACGCAACCCCCACTGGTTGTTGTACGAAGTCAGTGGTGGCTCGTACAGCCACCACTGGGGCCGTGGGCGATACGGCCTCGGCTGGCCACCCACCCCCATATATATATAAACAATTTTTTTTATATATAAAACACATGCTTTAAAAAGAACCATGAATTCCCCATTGAATTTTTTTTTTTTTTTAATATAAATAAATTTCGTTGAATACACAGAAAACGTAGGTTACCTTGCACACGAAAATTTATTTATTTATTTATTTTTTTAAATATATAGATAATTCATACCTCAACACAACAACACTATATTTTATATTAAATCCTTATTCATATGAAAATACAAAAGAACCATGAAAAGACACACATTTAATTAAATATATTTTATTCTTTTCATATAAACGAAATCTCGCAGGTATACAAAGTTTATATATATGCATTCAAATGATTCAACAGAATAATAATATATATGTGTATATTTAATTTTGTTTATATATATATATTTAACCAGAGATTCAGAACAATAATTATGACAACAGATTTTTCAACAAACACAAAATAGATCTGGTATGTAAATTCAACCCACAATAAAAATGAATTTTTATTTATTTATTTCCAAAACAATAAATTTCACTTCTAGACTTTATTGAAGAATTTTTAAAAAGGTTTTACTAAAGTTTTTCCAGAAGATTCAAGGGTTTCATACAAACAAATTTCAAATCACAAAACTTCTTTCAATGAATTTTTCAAACATAGCAACTAGATTTTGTTTATAGAACAATAAAATAATAATAAATTAAAAGAAGAAAACCTGGAGTTCTTCATTCGATGTAGAATCCCCTCTGTGGCTTCTTCTCAGTTTCCTGCCTTCAGTTCCCTTCTGAATCAATCCTTTCTTCAAAATAATTCTTTTTACCCAGAAGCACACAACAACTATTTTTCTTCTCTTTTATAGACCAAAAACTAGAAAAAACCTCCGTGTGTGTAAAAACTCTCTCATAATCAAATAAATAAAAATCAATAAAGCTCATCTTTTTTCCTCAAAAATCCTCTTCCTTCATTGGTCCTTTTCCTGCCTTTTTAAAAGCACACTTATCTCACAATTTTAATTAAAAATTAATTATTTTCTCAAGATATTATCCCCACAAGATTTTCTAATTTAATATCAGGAAAAAGATAATAAATAATTATCATCATCATTTCTAATTTAAATTAATTTCCTACACTTTTAATTAATTAAATAACTTTTAAATTTACAATAAATTTTAAATTCAACATTTAACTAACTTACAATTAATTAAAGCCACAAGACAACATTAATTAATCTTATAAAATAAGATTAATTAAATAACCACTAACCACTAATAAAATAAATAATCAACAATCAAACTACACAAAGACAAGGACAAAATCTCAATCATTACACAACAAAACTCGAAATAGGATGACAAACTTGGGACGGGGACACTTCCTTATCAACTCCCTTTTCCAACATTGTACCCGTTAGGTTAATTTAATGCTCGCCCTGTCCTGCCGAAGCAGGTGGAATCGAGATTTTATGCCTGCAAATCTTGCATACAAATAAATTTCAAGTAACACATCTATATAATCAAAAACATCATTTCATGAGAAGGAATTGCAGTGTAGCAGGGCACTCGTAAACGAGTGGTGCTACACTGTCCTCTCACCAAAGCTATACTAACAAATACAACATTAGATGTAAAGTAACATTGCTAACTAACTGATCACATCATAAACTAACTACTAAACCACTGCATCACAATGTATTACTGAAACCAAATTAAACATCATAGAATCACAACATCGACATATATAATATTAAGGAAAAACCATTGCATAATCAAATAATCTAAACACCACATAAAGTATCATGTCAAAACAACATGAGGGGTATTACAATATCCCAAAAAATGCTGGCAATGTGTCTCACTGTTCCTTGAAGAACTCAAGCCCCCTTTGAAATTTTTCCTTGTGATATAGATTGTATTTAGCTTGTTCACTGTGCACACAGATCTACAGTGACCTCATATACATGAACTAATTTATCACTAAATGATTGTTCAATGCTTTCATTATTCTTGATCACTGTAGCAAAACTTTTATTTGAAGTCTTTCTTACTTTGCATGCAGATTGCAAGATGGTCATCTACAACCATGTATGTTTTTTGAGAAAAAACATTTTGTGCATACTCTTGACGATTGCATTTCATTACTTAATGCTTGTAGACATTGTCAGAATATGATTTCATTAATGTATATGTGGCTGCCATAATATGATTCCATGCTTAATACTACTATGTTGTCCTTTGAAGGAATATTATGTGAACTTAATATGTATGCCTGTTCACTATCATTCCATGACCATGTTGATACGACGACCTTTAACATTGCATTTCCCTCTTAAATAAGCTCAAATGAGCTCATTATTTGATAATATTAGCATGTTGGGCTCAACCCTTATGGGAGCCACATTTTGACCCACATGTTGCAATTTGATGAATTAAAACAACATTAATTTTCCTGTATCTGCACATAATACAAACATGTTAGAAAAGTATATGCATATGGCAGAGGTGTTTTTGACGATCCTTGTTTTCCTAGACATGATATGCAAATTGTTTAATGCAAATGAGGGTCAGATTGTACGTTTATAGATATACATGCATGTATGAAATAGTGACTTTTCATTGCTCTAACAACACTCCTTTTCCTAGATGCAGGCAAATAGGAGCAATGAGGAGGCTGAAGCGAGTTGCAGGATAAGTGATAGATTGACAAAGATGCAAGAAAAATCAATTGAAGACTCATCATTCAGGCAATGATGAGTCACCCTTCCTCACATGTCCATTCCTTTCTATTAATATCTGTAAATGTATAATCCTTTCTTTCATTTGTGTTAAGCAAGTTAAACTCACGGCTTGTGCGAGGACTTATACACTTATACTATCAATAAAGACTCATTTGAAAAGATTCATGCAATCTTTCTTCTATGTTATTTGCATCTGTATAAATGTAGTATGATAGAATAGTCTTATATTTCTTTTATGCAAAAACATGTAAGGTAGCAAAAAATTAAAATGTGCCTGTCTTTTCATTTGATATCATTTTAGCTCTACCTGTTTGAGCTAGTAGCTAAAATAGGTAACAACGATCTTTAAGGGACAAAGTTGATAAAGGTTGCAGTCACCAATGGCACAAAGTCATATTTTCAAACTATGATAATAAAACAGATTTAATCATTTTATAGAAGGAAACAAATGAAGAAGCATTAGTGAATGGACCTTATGACAATTCTTTGGTAACTATAATAAAGGTGCTTTAAGCATTGAAATGATGGATCAAATCAATCTTTGAAAACAAATGTATGAAGAAAATGCTTTGATTGAGGATAATCATATTCACAATCATCAAAAGAAATGTTGTAGTCATCAAAGTGACAATTCTCTTTGAACATGTCAGCCACATATGAAAGCATTTAAGGAAGTAATATTTGCATAATAGAGCAAGCCCACTATGTTATGAGGATGCTCAACAATATTTTACATGACCAAACCTTTGAAGAGAAAGCTAGTTTTTTCTTCAGTCAAAGAGAAGCAATGTGTTGCTTGAATGATGAGGAAAAAGAGGGATTTTCAGTTGGAGTAGTCTATATTTCATCATATCTTGAAAATTATGATATGGGTTATTGAAATTTTTGGAAACAAATTAGGAAATAAGAAGACGAAAAAAACCTAATAAATTTCTCACCAACCCAATTTGTAGTTTGTGATATTTTTCACCAGTCTGGGACAGATGAATAAGGATGATTCCAAACATAGGAGAGTATGTGTTTTCATAAGATAGTGGTTGATGGAGGGTCGTTCAACACAACTAGAAAAGGTGGAGGAAAAGAGAGAAGCTCTTGGCTTATACCATTTGTAATACATATGGCTAATCATTTATTAGATCAAGGAGAAGAAAATCAACATTTAAAATCTCATAATGGAAGCTTCTAGGTAAAGGAATTTAAAGTCATCATTATGACAAAAGGACACCAGCCAAATAGCAAGTAAGGAGCAGATATCATTTTCTCCAAGCCCATGTTATCAAATAATAGAAGGGTTTTTATCATTTCCTTCAGAAAAATAAAGAAAATCATGACATTTGCATTCCATAGAAGTACAAGCAACCTGTTCTTTCACAGAAAAGGAGAAGAGCCATTGCCATGACAGAAGGAAGCATTTACATGAGTAAAATCTTGAAAACCTGCATTAAAATCGAAACCTAGAATAGAAGATAAAGAGTTCTTCATTTTTTTAGAGAATATAAAGAAAGAATGCCATGAACTATGGTATTTCATAAAAAACCCTATGATTTTACAAGTTTAAAAGCCAAAATGAAACAAAGATGCAATAAAGGCCAAATATTTAAGGATTTTTCTTATCATTTCATCATAGAAAGGCTAAGAGAAACATAGAGCATTGTTATTTTCCACAATAGAGAGAAAAATCACAAGAAGGAATAGTATTTTATCCATTATCCATTTCTAACAAAGTAGAAAAAAACCAAATTTCTTCATGCTGAAGAGAAACTACAAATATTTTGTGCCAAAAAATCAACTTACCACGCTAGTTTTTGCATAGTTTTTCGCAGTGAAGAGCTCCAAAAACTCTAATTCAAACCCTCATGGCAGCTCAAATAATTAGAGCAATAAAAGTTGAGAGGATGAAAGTGAAATGAGTGTAGGCTGATGGTTTTGTTTAGGGTTTTATTTTTTCCCTAAGATTGGTTGACCCCGTTTGGGGTGCTTGTCACTTAGATTTAAACATTTTTGCCCAGTATTAATATCCTTTGTAATGTTTAAGTGCCTTGAGGTATTTTTGTAACTTTTCATGAGTTTAGACAAAATGATGTCAACCCCCTTGATTTTTGCATGAAATTGAAATGAAAATAATAATGTAAACAATATTAAAGCAATCAATTATAAATTGCTTTAATAAATGTCATTCAAATGCAGTAAATAGGAAAATCCACAATGCATGTTAAAGTAATTCTTAATTGATTACTTTAATATTTATTTAGATTGATTACCTTCATCTCAAGGTCATGCAAAAATCAGGAGGTGGTGATAACTAGAGTGCCTTTGAAGTTCTTAAATCATGCAAAATCAAAAGTGGAGTGAAATTGGAGTAGTTGGTCCTAATTTTCAATTAACTGGAGTGGGTTTGGGTCAACTTTGGTCAAAATGATTGACATGGAGAGTTTGGAACTATTTTAGCTCAATTTGCATCAGTTTTGATCCCTATTTTTGGGGCTTTTTATCTTTGCTCGTGAGATAGTTTTGGGAGATTTTTTTTTTAGTGTAGTTAACTTTAGTTAACTCACTATGATTCTTTAGAGTCCTTTTTGTATATAGGAGAAAAAGACTTAGGTTTTTTCTCAGTTCTTTCCTTTTTCTCTCTTATGCATTGCAAAGAGAAAATGGTTTTGTAGCTCGATTTACAATTGATATAACAATGAGTTTATTTTTAGCGTTCTTTCATTATATTGTAGAGATTCCTTCCATTTTTCAATAAAATCAAGTGTTTGCCTTTTCAAATTTTAGGTGTTATCTCTTATGGTTGATTTTGAAAGAAATTTATTGTGTTTGAATCCAAAAACCTTTAATTTTTGTCCCATTCATAGGTGTATGTACACAAATTAGTTTAATATCATAGGTCATAGGTTGTGCAATTGTTTAATCCTTTCTTTCAAGTTGTGAAAACTTAGTTTTTCCCTTCATAAAAGATATTGATTTCTCAAAGCTTGGTTATGAAATACTTATGTGATTTAGTTTTTCAAATTAAGTTGTGTAAGCAGATAGACTGAAGAGTACTTGTGAATCAGGTTGCATGTTTAGTTATCATTTAGGTGTATCACTATCTTACTTGTTTCAGTTTTACCATTCATTTTAATGCTTCTATCCTTTTTCCTGCACAAGTCATTAGTTTCATAGAGGAAAAATTGAAAGGGAAACTAGCCCATAATCTGGAGATTCACCTTTATTATGAGCAACCCATAGGCTCTAAGGTGTTTCCACGTTACACAAGATTGTTGAGCTTCCTAGCTTTGCATTCGTGTGCAATCCTACGTATTAAGAGTTTTTGGCATGCTTGGTGGGACTGTGAACTGTTCCAGCTCACAAGAAGCTTTATTCTTACGATTTTCTTGGTATGAAAATAGTATTTCTATCCTTTTGAGGTAGAAAATTCATGCTTGGCGACTTTGTTCTCTGATTTTCTAATCAGATCTAGTACCAAACAACTTATGAGAAGGATACAAACAAGGACATGTGAAGATCCCTTTGACTATTTGTAGCTATCACCACCAAGAAGAAGAGCCAGGATAGCAAGAAGGAGACCCACCACACCAAGATCATGCTCTACACCTCCAAACTACAAGCCTGCAAGCCCTTTTCTAGTAGTCCTAGTACCTAAGTTGCAAATACCAAATATGCAAGTACCAGTAGCTCCAATGGCGAGGGCTTTCACATTTGTGCCATTTAATGGGGGAAGCCCATTAAATTTAACACAACATGATGATATTCCAATGGAAACAATAAATTATTTGCCTATGTTTGCTGGAGAAGATCAAACTACACCCATTGAACATATCAGGGATGTTGCCTCATTGTGTGCAGTACATCATATTACTGCTAAAAACGTTACAGTTAGGCTTTTGGCAACATCTCTCAAAGGAAATAATCTCCAATGGTTCAAAGGTTTACCTATTAATTCCATTGTAACATGGGATGAATTAGGGGATGCTTTGAATAGACAATTTGAGGATAAATATGACCATTTATCTCTAGTTGAGTAGTTGACAACTATCAAGAGATCTCCACAAGAACATATGACAGATTTCAACTTCAGATTTCAAAAGACATGGAATATAAATCTTGCTAATGTAAAACCTTCTCTTGAGCATGATTTTTTGTATTATCTTAGAGCTCTTAATAGTGATATTTTAGTTTTGATTCAGTCTATGGGTGGTGTTTCACTGCTTGGTGCTTTCAACAATGACATAAGTGTAGAAAATAGCCTTATTCAGGCTAGTAAAATAGCCCCTAGGCCCCTAATGCCAATATTTCTAGAAACTCACCCTCTGATACCTTTGCAATTACCCCCATAGCCGAAATACCTGTTGTTCTAGCTTTAAATTACCCTACTACAACTCAAGAACCTGTTGTTCCAACCCATTCTCAAGAGCTTCAAGAGATAAGAAATATATTGAAAACTATTGGAAATGATTTAGTGAATACCAAGAAGCATGTTGGCCAAGAATCGAAACCTTACCAAGCCCCATACCAATTAAATAAGCCACCTTATCAGGCTAATTTCCAAGGACAAAGAAGAAATTACAATCCTAGGCCCTTTCAACCATATAATCCCAATGCTACCAACTCTTCAAAAGAGCTTGTACCTATGCAAAACAATATGGCACAAGACTTTGTGTGGTGTTATCCATGTAATCAACCTCATAACTAGGCTACTTGCATGAATGAAGTGGTCAATCAGAATCTTATGGTACAGAGCAACTATGTTGCTTCTGAAAATGTGAAAAAGGGAAATAGTGATCAACAAGGTTCCCAAACACAACAAGATGAGCCTGATGTTGCCTTAATGAATTGGCAAGGCAACGAATTCTATGGACTAAATTATTTACAAGGGAAAAATCAATCATATACCTCCATTGCAGCAAATACGAGGTCAAAGAAAAGGGCTGTTGATTTGGGACGACAAACTGTTTCTAAGGGGCAACAAGCAGAAAAGGACCAACAATAGGGTGGTAAAGACAAAATTTAGACTTCTACAGCTCAAAAAGGTCAAGTTGGGCCTACAACTTCACATAACGTTCATATTTTTTCTAGGGGTCAAGCTATGGCTGGTAAAGAACAACCTAAAGTTCAATCACAACCTTTACGACAAAATGATGGTGTTGTTTCAAAGGAAAACAAAAGGTTAGTACTCCTCCATTTAATATTGTTGATCACATGAAAAAGGCCACTATTAGCTTGCCTATGTTGGATGCATTGCATATTCTCAGGCAAAAAGATTTATTGCAAGAGGCTTTGGGTAAGATTTCAATTTTAGATGTACCTACTAAAGAGTAGCCTAAAGTTGTGCTTGCAAATACCTCTGAAACCAAGAGTGAGCAGTCAGCTGAAGAAGTTAAACCACCTCCATTTTATGTCAATTTGATTATTGGTGAGCACTTAGTGCACAATTGCATGATTGACTCAGGTGCAAGTAGTTCTGTTATGCCAAAGCAATTAGTGGATAAGCTAGGATTAACATATGAGCCTTTGTCAAAGGGAGTAGTTCAATTAGATGGTACATCCATTAAATCTGTCAGAGTGATTAAAAATCTGCCCCTTACTTACATGCTCTTCCAAAATTTTCAACCCCATAGGATATCTATGTTATAGATTTTTGACCATTCTTTGTCATTTTCCTTTCTAGGGACTTTACTGCAAAGTTGGGTGGGTATTTATCATCAGATTGGTCACATATGTTTTTCATAACTAGATATGGCACTAGAGTGACCATCAAATTAGAACCCCAAGCTAAGGACCACATAGAGCCATATGTGCCTAGTGCCATAAATGCAAACCTATCCATCCATGAGCAGGAGGATCAATCCATGACCCTAGACCCCAACACACCTATTGAAGGCATACCTAATATAAATTTAGATGAATGGGAAGTCGAGAATCACAAAGTTGACCCTTTCAGTCACATGAATGAGGTAGGTTAGGCATTTACATGATTCAAGAGCATGATGGAGTTGTTCCAAATCTAGTTAAGGATGAAAAATAACTAGAACAGTAAGGTAATCAGCTTTGGAAGTTGTATTTTGATGGCTCAAGAAGAAAAGTGGGTGTTGGTGGAGGAGCGATGTTGATTTCTCCTAATGGAGAAAGGTATTATTCAACCTTAATATTTGCTTTTAGTTCTTTAAATAACACAACAAAATACGAGGCACTTATGCATGGACTAGAATGGGCCAGAAAGAGAGGTATAAAATGTATACAAGTTTTTGGTGATTCTGAATTGATAGCAAATCAAGTAAGAAACCTGAATGTTACAAAAAATGATTTGCTCAAGTTGTATAAGCATAGGATTTGGGATTTAATTGAAGATTTTTATGCTTTCAACTTGCTCTCCATTCCTAGAAACTAGAATAAAGAAGCTGATAAGCTAGCTGCCATAGGCCCACAGTTTGATATTCCAACTGATGTTCACAATATTAAGGTACAATAGTATGTAAAAGTGGTAGTGAGACCATCTATACCAGATAACAATGTTAATTGGTTGGTTTGTGAAAGTGATGAGAAGATTATTAGCTTTATGATGGAAGAGGCTGAGTTTGTAGTTGGAAACCAACAAAAATGGTAGCAACAATATGACAATCAGATCTTATAGTTGAATTCAAATAAGTTTCCCAAAGGTTTGGTAACCTTAGAATCAATTTTTTAATTTTGATGATCAAGTTAGAAGGTATAAAAACATGACAGTTAAGTAGGAACATTATGAACCAGAGAGGAACAACGAGCTTTTATTTTGCTTTGCCAAGAATTTAATGATATTTTTGCTTGGGAGTATGGAGATTTAAAGGGTTTTTACCCTGAGTTAGCTCAACACACCATTGAGTTGGAGCCCAAAGCAAAACCAATGAGGTAGAAGCAAAGGCCTGTAAACCCCATGCTGGAGCATCTGATGAAAACAAAGTTAAGTAAGCTAATTGAATGAAAACAAAGTTAAGTAAGCTAATTGAAGGTAACATCATCTTTCCAATTAAGCATAAATCTTGGGTTTCTAACTTGGTACATGTTAGAAAAAAGAATGGTGAGATTAGGTTGTGTGTTGATTTTCGTTATTTAAATAAAACCTCTCTTAAAGACCATTATCCATTGCCCTCAATGAAATAGATTTTACAAATTGTCTCAGGTTTTGAAAGGTTTTCCTTGTCAGATGGATATTCAAGATATAATCAGATTTTAGTAAAGGGGGAGGATTAATTCAAAACTGCCTTTACTACCAAATGTGGTACCATGGCTTATCGAAAGATGCAATTTGGTTTGTCTCATGCAAGGGAAACCTTTCAACAAGCTATGGACATGGAATTCCAAGCCTTATTAACAAGTTTGTACTTGTTTATTTATATGACATTACTATTTTTTCCAAAAATGCTAATGAAAATTTTGATCATCTAAGGCAAAATTTTAAGAGATGCAGAGAATTTGGGGTTTCACTTAACCCAAAAAAGTGCATTTTTTCAATCCATGAGGGGAAGCTTCTTGGAAATATTGTTTCGAAGCACGGTATTACAATTGATCTACAAATGATCACTGTTATTCTATCATTACCCCTACTAGCACATAAGAAAGGCTTACAAAGCTTTCTAGGTAGGATCAATTTTGTAAGGAGGTTCATACCTAACATTGCAACTTCTTACCTCAATGCTTAAAAATAATATCACTTTCAACTGGACTAAAGAAGGTAAGAGGAGTTTTGAGCAGATAAAGGAGGCCCTTGCAGGAGCTCCAACACTCATAAATCCTAATTTTGATAAGGAATTTATTTTATATGCTTTTGGGAGTGTTGATACTATCTTAGCCATGCTTTGTCAGCATAATGATGATGGACTAGAGTAGCTTGTTGCATTCTTTAGCCAAGTTCTGCAAGGTTATAAAGCAAGGTATTCTTTTGTTGAGAGGCATTTTCTAGCTATTGTTAGAAGTCTTAAAAAATTTAGGCATATGCTTTCTAACAATGAGATTTAATTGTTGGTTTCCCATCCTTTTGTCAAAGATTTCTTGCTTAGCAAAGATATCAATGACAAAAGAGCTAGTTGGATAACCAAGGTAATGGAGTATGATGTCAATATTAAGGTTACTAAGTTGGTTAGAGGCAAAGGTATATGTGAACAACTTGTTGTAAATGGAGAAAACAACAAGGAAATTGATGAGCAAGTTGCAATAGTACTCAACAATGAGGAATGCGATGTTGTTCCGACTCCTACAAACTAGATTCAACAAATGATTCATTACTTACATACTGGTGACTATCCTAAAGGTTTGGACAAATAAAAAAGAAGATATTATAGACTTCAAGTCATCCCTTATGCTATTATTAATGGAGTTTTATATAAAGGGATTTTCATGGAGTTTTAATTAGATGCATTGAACCAGGTCAAATAGATAAAATTTTGGAAGAATTTCATGATGGGCCTTCTAGAGGCCATTTTGCACCAAGAAGTATATCTCTAAAGATCATGAGATTTGGATATTACTGGCTTTATTTGTTTAAAGATGCATATAATTGGGTCAAAAAATGCAATAAATGTTTATTAATATTTGTAGGAAAGCAAAGGCTTGATGCCTTGCCACTACACCCCATTTAGGTAGAACAACCCTTTGCTAAGTGGGGTCTTGATTTTATTGGTCCTATAAACCCACATTCAAGTGCAGGTCACAAATGGATATTAACAACAACAAATTATTTTACTAATGGATAGAAGTTGTTGCATTAAAGGAGTTGAATGAGACTGTTGTTTTAAATTTATATTAGGATCTAGTATCAAGGTTTAGTACTCCTGATTCAATCATTTTTGATAATACATTAGCCTTTGTCGGCTTAAGAATTTATGATTGGTCTGTTAAAAACAATATATTTCTAAATACCTCATCCAATTATTACCCTCAGGGTAATGGACAGGTTGAATCCACCAATAAGAATTTGATCAAGATTATCAAAAAGACAATTAAGGACAATCAAAGGACCTAGCATGATAAATTGAAGCTATCCCTTTGGGCTGATAGAATAACTCTTGAAAGAGCTATAGGTAATTCACCTTATGTTCTTACTTATGATAAAGAGGCTAAGTTTCCAATTTCAATTGAATTGCCAACTTTGAATTTCATTAAGGAGCTTGAATTGCTAGAGGATAAGTCTATGGAAATTAGGCTTGCACAACTGATGGAATTAGAGGAGACAAGAAAAGAGGCACTAAGAAATCTATAGATCCATCAGGCTCAAATGAAAAGGACCTTTGATAGGAAAACAATTCTGAGAGTGTTTAAGGAGGGTGATCTTGTTTTCAAGTGGGATAAACTTAAAATTAAACCTAGAAAATATACCAAGTTTGATGCCATGTGGGATGACCCTTATGTAATTATAGAATGCAAGCAACATAATGCTTTTTCAGCTTTCAAAGCTAAATGGAGAGGTATTACCTATCCTAGTGAACGAGATTCACCTCAAATAGTGTTATTGGAGATCAAAAGTTGTTGTACATAGTTAAGTAGAATTTTTTTGTTAATAAGTGCTCTAGGCACATTCTTTTCACTTCAATTTTGTTTTCCAATAAGTGTTGATGCACATGTTTGTTGGTCCTATCCTAAACAAAGCCATGGTAGTTATTTTTAGTTTTAGTTTTGCTACTGTATAGTTCCTAACAACTAAGATACAAACAATTTTATGAGTTGCAAAAAACAAGAATGGACTCCTATGCCCAATAGATATGTAAAGCTACTAATCCTATTTTTTTAGCAGACAAAAACCCCTAAGAGGTTGCCAAAATGTTACCTAATTTTTCTTTCAGCTCAATCAAGTAGAGCTGGGACAACATTTGCAATTAAAGAAGAAAGGTAAACATAAAACTTCTGCTAATGTTTTCACCATTGCACAAAATATATTATCAAATGAATTTCAATTTTATTATGCAAAAGCTTTTTACAAGAGAGAAGATTACACAACTTTGCATAAATTTCTATTTTATTCATTTTACAAAAGTATGGTGTCCCACACAAGATGTGGGAATGACTGATCAAATGCAACATAAAAGTAAACTATACATCTGATGAAGAAATAAAAGAACACATGAAAAGAAGATGGACCCGTCATTTCCTGAATGATGAATCCCAAGGTTGGTCATATGTATCTTCAAGTCTAGATCCCTTCGTTGGTTGCTTCAAAAATACCTACAAGAGATGAAACAAATTGTGTTAGATCTTGGGATACAAGTTCTCTTCATATTCCTATATCAAAAAATATATGATCTATTCTTATGAAACATTTAATCAAGTATGCAAATTTTACAAAGTTTCATGAGCAGAAGGTCATCAAAGCATCATAGGAAGCTTTTGGCTTCATTATTTTGCTAACTTGTTTGTTCATTGTGTAGGTATAGGTACAATTTTTCATTACTAGATCACTTTGTTCAATATCACATGTGGAGAAAATGGGATCCCACAAGGGTTGAGCCCAACATGCTGCTCTCTCAATGTTTGAGAGGGATAAGAGGTGTGTATTCACCATAGCAATCACAAGATATTGCTCATCATTTCAAGTACAATTCTAAAATGTTTACAATGCAAAGGCATTTTTATGCATAAAAAAGCAACACTGTTTAGCAACAAGGCATTATAAAGGCTTGTAAATGCCTTGGAACAACCTAATCAAAAGACAGAGATATCACAATGAAGGGTCACAATTACACGATAGGCTCATTCAAGCTTCTTATGCAATTTGATAAGATCCATAGTTTTAGAATATGCATTGAAAAGGAAACAGTATTCAAAGCATTAGGGGGAAGCCATCTATCAGAGCAAGCATAAAATCATGGGGACAATCATGAATAGTTATTCTTTCATTTTAAAGACATCTCCATCTGTAGGTCCATACGACTATCATGAATAGTTATTCTTTCATTTTAAGGACTATCATGGATGTGCACATAGAGATGAAGGGTCTTTGACGGAGTAGTCAAAAGGTTAGAGTGCCAAGACAAAGTTAGGGGTATTAGTGAATGCAAAGGGTAGTGATCATTATATATAAAGTTTGAGTCCCCATTAGAAGGTGAGAATAATGTAGTATGCATAGAAGGAAACTTTGTTTACAGGGATAGCACTATAAAATCCTTGCAAGGAAGCAGAGGACAACAACACATAATGTCAAGGATAGTGATATGCATAAAAAGATAGGTACTCATACTAGTGTAAATATTAAGAGCAACAAATTTTGATCACAAAAGAGAAGAGGCTATAGATATTGAAAAAGTTAAGGTATTTCACAATGAATAATCATATCAAGGTGACAAGAGGTCATGACAGTCTTTAAGGGATAAAGCTGATAAATGTTGCAGTCATCAATGGCACAAAGGCATATTTTCAAACTATGACAATAAAGCAGATTTAATCATTTTGCAGAAGAAAACAAATAAAGAAGCATTAGTGAATGGACCTTATGAAAATTCTTTAGTAACTATAATAAAGGTGCTTTAAGCATTAAAATGATGGATAAAATCAATCTTTGAAAGCAAATGTATGAAGACAATGCTTTGAATGAGGACAATCATATTCATAATCATCAAAAGAAATGTTGTAGTAATCAAAGTGACAATCCTCTTTGAACATGTTAGCCACATATGAAAGCATTTAAGGAAGTTATATTTGCATAAAGGAGCAAGCCCACCATGTTATGAGGATGCTCAACAATATTTTACATGACCAAACCTTTGAAGAGAAAGCTAGTTTTTTCTTCAAAGAGAAGCGGTGTGTTGCTTGAATGATTAGGAAAGTGAGGGATTTTTAGTTGGAGTCGATATTTCATCATATCTTGAAAATTACGATTTAGGTTCTTGAGATTTTTGGATAAAAATTAGGAAACAAGAAGAGGAAATAACCCAATAAATTTCTCACCAACCTAGTTCGTAGTTTGTGATATTTTTTCACTAGTCTGGGACAGATGAATAAGGATGATACCAAGCATAGGAGAGTATGTGTTTTCATAAGATAGTGGTTGATGGAGGGTCGTTCAACACAAATAGCAAAGGTGGAGGAAAAGAGAGCAACTCTCAACTTCTACCATTAATGATACAGATGGCTAATCCTTTACTAGATCAAGGAGAAAAACATCAACATTTGAAATCTCATAATGAAAGCCTCCAAGCAAAGGAATTTAAAGTCATCATTATGATAAAAAGGACACGAGCCAAATAGCAAGTAAGGAACAAATATCATTTTTTTCAAGCCCGTGTTATAAGAGAATAGAAGGGTTTTTATCATTTCCTTCAGAAAAATAAAGAAAATCATGGTATTTTCATTCCATAGAAGTAGAAGCAACTTGTTCTTTCACAAAAAATGAGAAGAGCCACAACCATGATAGAAGGAAGAATTTACATGAGTAAAATCTTGAAAACCTGCATTAAAATCGAAACCCAAAATAAAAGATAAAGATTTCTTCATTTTTTCAAAGAATACAAAGAATGAATGCCACAACTTGTGGTATTTCATAAAAAAACCCTAAGGTTTTACAAGTTTAAAAGCCAAAATGAAAGAAATATGCAATAAAGGCCAAATTTGTAAGAATTTTTCTTATCATTTCTTCATAGAAAGGTTAAGAGAAACAAAGAACATTGTTCTTTTCCACAACAAAGAGAAAAATCACAAGAAGGAATGGTATTTTATCCATTATCTATTTCTAATAGAGCAGAAAAAAGCCAAATTTCTTGCTATTGAAGAGAAACTACAAACATTTCATGCCAGAAAATCAACTTACCACACTGGCTTTTCCATAGTTTTTCGCAGTGAAGAGCTCCAAAAACTCCAGTTCAAACCCTAATGGCAGATCGAATAAGCAGAGCAACAAAAGTTGAAAGGATGAAAGTGAAATGAGTTTAGGCCGATGGTTTTGTTTAGGGTTTTCTTTTTTCCCTAAGATTGGTCAACCCCTTTTGGGGTATTTTTCACTTAGATTTAAATATTCTTGCCTAGTATTAATATCCTTTGTAATGTTTAAGTTCCTTGAGGTATTTTTGTAACTTTGCATGATTTTAGACAAAATGAGGTCGACCCCCTTTATTTTTGCATGAAATTGAAACCAAAATAATAATGTAAACAATATTAAATCAAACAATTATAAATTGCTTTAATAAATGTCATGAAGATGTAGTGAATAGGTAAATCTGCAATGCATGTTAAAGTAATTCTTAATTGATTACTTTAATATTTATTTAGATTGATTACCTTCATCTCAAGATCATGCAAAAATCAGGAGGTGGTGATAACTAGAGTGCCTTGAAGTTCTTAAAGCATGCAAAATTAGAAGTGGAATGAAGCTGGAGTAGATAGTCCTAATTTTTAGTTAACTGGAGTGGGTTTGGGTCAACTTTGGTCAAACTAATTGACAGGGAGAGTTTGGAGATATTTTAGCTCAATTTGCATAAGTTTTGATCCCTATTTTTGGGGCTTTTATCTTTGCTTGTGAGACAGTTTTGGGAGATTTTTTTTTAGTGTAGCTAACTTCAGTTAACTCACTATGATTCTTTGGAGTCCTTTTTGTATATAGGAGAAAAAGACTTAGGTTTTTCTTAGTTCTTTCCTTTTGCTCTCTTATGCATTGCAAAGAGAAAATGGTTTTGTAACTCGATTTATAGTTGATATAGTAGTAGTTTATTTTTAGCATTTTTTCATTATATTATAGAGATTCCTTCCATTTTTTAGTAAAATCAAGTGTTTTCATACTCAAATTTTAGGTGTTGTCTCTTATGGTTGATTTTGATAGAAATTTAATGTGTTTAAATTTGAAAAACTTTAATTTTTTCTCATTCATAGGTGTATGTACACAAATCAGTTTAATATCACAAGTCATAGGTTATGCAATTGTTTAATCTTTTCTTTCAAGTTGTGAAAACTTAGTTTTTCCCTTCATGAAAGATCGATTTCTTAAAGCCTATTTATGAGATACTTATGTGATTTATTTTTTCAAATTAAGTTGTGTAAGCGGATATATTGAAGAGTACTTGTGAATCAGGTTGCATGTTCAGTTATCATTTAGGTGTATCACCATCTTACTTGTTCAGTTTGACCATTCATTTTAATCCTTCTATCCCTTTTCCTGTACAAGTCATTAGTTTCATAGAGGAAAAATCAAAAGGGGAACCAACCCATAATACAGAGATTCACCTTCATTATGAGCAACCTATAGGCTCGAAGGTGTTTCCATGTTACACAGGATTACTTCGCTTTCCATATTTGCATTCAGGTGTAATCCTATGTGTTAATAGTACAATAATAAATCTGATAAGCAAAAGTCAATCCATTTTTTTGACTCGCGTGGAGGAATGGATAAAAACCTAAGGAATACTTTGAAAATAACAGCTATTTGTCTTGGCTCCCATTTGTTATCTCTTCTTATTTTATGATTATATATCCATGATTTGGCTGCATCAATCAATGTGACAACTTCCATACAAAAAGGCCTTGTTTTATATGCATCGATGAATTTTTTTGACAGTTCTTCATTGCTCTCTTCATCATTTACACTTATAGGTTTAAAAACCTCACATGATACATTTATATTAGCAAATCTTCTGCTGCTCTCTACCAATGGAAGTTCTAGTAGCATATGACATGCTTCTTGAGATCCAATGTCTCTTTCTATAATAGTCTCTATCAATAGCCTTCTATATGCTCTTATAGCTAAATCATCAACATTTTCTATGTTTCCAAGACACATCAACATCTGGTGGTATGTTTCAAAGCTTTTGTAACAACCATCGTGTTCACATTTTGCTTTTGAATTTCCTTGATGGATTCTGACAACTATATATTTTCTATTTGTACTATTTGTCCTATCATTATTTTGTATTGGCACTTGTGAGGTGTAATTCTGAGACTATTATGTTTCTAACATGATTATTGTTTATGTTGGATTTCATGCTTACATAATATATATGTTGTTATTGTTACTTTTGTATGATTATGGACAAGAAAGGGATGAAGTCGTACCACTTGTATCTGAGAGGCTTATGATATAATGACCCTCTTCCTAATGATTGATGTTGCTTCGGCTATATGATATATACATATGCACATGTACTTTGATGTGTAATCAGAGTGATGCAAGTACTAGGTATCGACTCTGCCTCGATTCATAGGCCTGAGCGTACTCATATTCCCCGATGATGGTTACTGGAGATAGTCACAAGCCAAATGTCCCCTACCCTAGCCCACTATACCTTGTTAATGCAATGTTCTCGGGTTTTTGTCTTACCATCCGGTTACCTAACGGTAACATCCGGATTACCTTGTGGTCATATGTGGTTTACCAGTATGTCTTGTTGAGGTATTTTGTCATGGTTTCCGTTAAACTTATTATGTGGATATATATATTGGTTGTTAGTGTTATGATGTGGTTTCATTGGAATCTTTATGTGGTTTCAAATATGGTATTTTATAGTGTTTAATTGATTGGAGATTTTAATTTTTATAGCCATGAGGTTTTAAATATGTTATTTCAAGTGATTTTTATTGATCATTATGAGAGAATGATATATTTCATTTAGTAATTTTAAATTATTTTATTAATCCATTTTGTGAGCACTTATAGTCATATTTAAATCTTATTTGGGGAGCTTTGTGTATTTTAATGTTGGATTTATTTAAAGATTAGTTTGGAAATATTTAATCAAGTAGAAAAAGGTTATTTCCCTCATCCATTCGATGGATTTTATATGAGGAAATCAAATTGGATTTATTTGAATATAAGTTAGTTTTAATTTAATGAAATAAGATTTGCTTATAATATATGAAGTCAGTTTTTTTGTATTTTTACTTTTTACCATGCTCTATGTTGGTGTTGGGAGAAGAAATTCTCTATTTTGGGAGGAGAAAACCTCACGATTTGGGTGGCAGAGTTGGGGAGAAACGTTGAAATTTTTTGAGAAGAAACTTGTCGGAATTTGATTGTTGATTTCAGTGTGCTATTCCCTCCTTGTTGTTCTAATTTGGAACCTAGCCGTGCCTTACATACAAAGCATTCTTTCATTTTAGTTTTGGGGCAGAATTGATGTATTTTCCTTGTTATTCTTGAATCTTTGAATGACTAGTGATATTTGAAATTGATTTAGCATAGGGATGGTATGCTCTACATTTACTTATGGCAGATTTATTCCTTGAATTTCATTTCAGTTCTTTGTTATTTTCGTCAATACTAGGAGGTATTCCTGAGTTTTATTTTTGTGAATATTTGGAGGTTGGATAATGTTTGTGTTGGATTCGATTAGCTGCTCTGTAGTTTTCTTTATGTTAGACTTGATTGTGCATTTCCAACTCTATTCATTTCCATTGATTGTTATTAAAATAGATCCATTCTCATGTCATAAACCTTGAAACAAAGATGGGATTCAAATAGAAACAGTTAAATCTACAATGGGTTGATGGCAAAATAGATTTCTGGACACTTTCATATTTTTTTTTATGTTTTTGCCCAACTTGTAAAAAACATGTTTTTTAATGTTTCACATTAACCACCTATCAAAAATGCAAACTAAAGGTGGATTCCATGTAAAAATTCCCATATCTCAACTGGGTCAAAGTTAGAATTCAATTCCAGGCACTTTCATTTTATGTTTTTTGCCTAGCCTAGCAAAAAACACAATTTTCAAAACAACACCTTATATCTGATCATAAACTTAGAAAAAAAAGGTGGAATCCAACTGGAAACATCAAAATTTGAACTGGGTCAAGCTCATATTTTAAATCTGGGTGCTTTAAATTTTTTGAAAATTTTATGCCCTCTATTTCATTCCTATAAGCAGCGACATGAACCTTGTTTTGTGCCACAGTTGCATAGTAGTTTTAATTGATTTAAAAGTGGTTTTAGCAAGATTTTTTAATGAGGTTAATACTGAATATATGATTGGTATTTTTTTTAATTAAGTTAGTGATGAATGTTTGAATGATATTTGATCTATTTATTAGTGGATGTGATCAACTGTTTAAATGATTTAATAGCAATGTTGGATGGTTGTTTAAATGGTTTTAATGATGGATTTTAGTGGATTTTTCACCATTTCATTTTTTTTTGTATACCTCGTTTGGTTAAACAAGATGAGCTTAGGTCTAGGTAATTAGAGTAGTCATTTGGAGTGGCTCTCTACGGGCCTGCGACCCGCAAGTGGTTGCTAGGGGAACTAGTAGCATAGTTATAGTAAACAAGTGATAAATAAATTAAAAAATGGGGTAAAAAACTAATAAGATAATGAGCCCTCATGGATGGCCTTAAGCACTTGTAAAGGCTAAGGATGCACTCGAGAAGGCCTATCCGTCTGTGGGGCATCGAGTTATCTGTCTGCAGGGTGTCGATTCAGGCATGATTGAGTCTCCTCGTCTGTATGAGAGGTGTACTTGATTCCATGTGGTTCCATCCCTTTGAGCACATATGATGAAACTCCATCCAATCTCCACTCTAGTACCTAGGAACTTAGTAGTCGTGAGTAGTACTCGACATGTTATTGGATGAGCATCTCCATGTTGTGACATTGGCTTTATGCATTGTATTTTTTGTTTGCTTGATGACTTATGTGAGTGTTGGCCATATATAACCCTTGCCTTGTTACTTCTTTTTGGACCTTGTGACTACATCCGAGCATAGTGGGGTGGTCTCTTATGAGTCCACATGGTTGGGAGGCATTGCCATTGCCATTAGGGACCGGTGTACAGGTTATTGGAGCACCAGTTGGAGATGTTCTCTCTTGTACATATTTTTTTAGTTGATGTAACTTATTCATGGCTATGCAATTGTATTCATGCATATTCCTTTATGTATATTTTACTCTCTTGAGAGAGAAGATGTAATCATATAATTTAATGAGAAGAAATGTGTTGTTTTATATTTGGCTTATAGTTTTCTGGTGTTGGTATTAGACCAGCTTGTACTATGATGATCATTATGGCTTTATGTTTAAAAGTGGAAATGGGTATTAGGAACATTTGAATTGGTGCTTAAAATGAAGGTAGCTTTAGCAATGTTTCACTGGAGGGTGAATTAGTCCTATCCTTTATGTTGTACATTCGGCCATACTTAGCCATGAATGCTATCAATTTATCGAATTGACAATTGTTTTATGTGTATGTCATCACTTCATGTTTAAAAAAAATATATCTTGTCCTCTTTTGGCTCTTACCCTTCGGGGTTACGTAGCGGGATGTTACAACTTTTCTCTAATTTTTCTACATGCTTTGAAATATATTTGATCACATCATGTTTGGAAAGAACAAGTTGCAAATCTATATTTTCTCTCCATAATAACAATATGTAGCGATTGTGTCGTTTATGGCTGGCTCAAGATTTTTTTCACTAGTTTCTATGTCTTCATATAATTTGGATCCCTCCAAATTCAACGGCCAGGATGCATTATACCTATAATCAATATAAATATGTCATCTATTTTACTGCTTCACAATTATATTATAATTTAATTTGATATAAAAAATTTAACTTATTGAAATAGTTACCTGCAAACCATTGTTCCTCTCTTTTTTCATATGCATACACCCTCCCTACACATTGTGTGTCGTTGTACATAATTTAGGATCTCTTCATAGTCAATGTCTGTATCTGCAAGTTGTCTTGTATTTTTAAGACATGGATGTTGAGAATTTTTTTGGAATTTCTACAATTGAAAATATAAATATATTAGTTATACCATAGAGCAAATAGTTTATATAATATATTGCATGTATACGTAATTTTTTTTAACATGCCTATATGTTTTGTTGATGTGGATCTTCTCTAGGATTCCATTCTTGAACAATAGAATGAAAATATCTTTCACCATTTTTTTATTGCTCTTAATTTGACCAACCAATATTATCCATATTTGGTGCTCCATGTATCCATATGAATCCATGCACATGTGGTAAGCCCCTATGTTGCCACTCATATCTGCACGAGTAATCTTTAAAATTCATTCCTTTTTCTAGTATTTCTTTTCTAAATATTGAATGTCTCAAACACATGTAATGTGTGACTATATGAGGATAGTCAAAAAAAAAAAATTCACCAATTTTGAGCATCCCTTGGAGTAGTTGGTTGTGTTCCTGGAACTAATGCAAACAATTCAGGCCAACACATGTTTGTTGCACTTAATGTGAAGAATATTGTAGGAGAACCTATTTGACGACGCATCTCAGTGAATTCTACATGACATTTTTCCCAATATGATCTTGTACCCCTTAATATCATTCCAAACCACATCAACCGGCTAGACGGGAGTGTGGCATGTTTCCCATATGCTCACAAAACTCATTGATGGCGATTTTCATGTCTTACAAACTTCTTTTTTATAAATAGAATAGATGAATTTTGTGCATGATGTCTCATTATCATGTTCATCATAAAATATCTAAATCTTGAATGACTACCAAAACAATGATCCCTGTATTGTAATAGATGCTTAACAAATTCATATAGATGCACTTGCCTCATTCGTGGTTCTAACAAATCACATCTACCATTAGGGAACAATGTTGGGAATGCCATATCAAGTAATCCTGAAGTGACATATTCATTTATAGGAGATGTGCCTATTCTTGGCCAATCAAACAATGTTTTTGAATTTGCATTAGGGTTATTAACCCATGCATGAATCAATTACATTTCTCTTTGGGCATTAGGTAGTCTAGAAGCTATTGATATTGTATGCTCAATTATATTACCTTGATATGTTTCCATGAATGGAACCACAAATATGATTTCATTTGTATTCGAATCAAATTCCATATGCATTGTTTATAATCTATTGAAAATATTTTCGTCAGAATTTCTTGACAGATCATTGAGAGCATTTTCATCAATTCAAACATTTGAATAAAAATTGTCATGGTCTACTTTGTATTTTAGTGCCTTATACACATAATCCCCATTGACTGTAAAATTATAATTTGTTCCACATTGATCCCTTATTCAAACAATAATGATCGACAAATTTTGTATTGAATGTGGCAAAACTTTTGAAATATGTTCCACATTTTGTGGAAAACTTATCATGTGTCCTTTGTATTTATACTGACCACCTATTGCATGTGTAACTTGTAGCATTGGGCTGACACATGCAATCAACATTTCTTCTACCTGAGTTAAAATTTGCAAGTTCCTCTGGTTGTGGCCTAGGATCTATATTATTGGAAGCTGAAAATATATTATTTCTTCTCTCTTGTTAACATCTATTGCATATAGGACCTTCTAAGGTACAATGTATTTTGATTCCTAGATAACATTATTGATAAACATAACACATGTTTGGTGTTTTAAAGCTATCTAGTTGATGTCAAAATTGCATTTGAAATTTATTGAAATCAGCTCGAAGCATTTCATTTAGGTTTGGCATGTTTTGTACATTGCCTTGTAAACCTAAATTCATCTCATTTTGACTTTCATGTATAGGTGTCTCTGGCACACGTTCTATTGATCTTGAATTTGTATTGGATGAATTGTTTTCTCTCTCACTTGATTGAGGATCAAGTTGTTGCAGAACAAGTTCTTCAGATGTTCGTTGATGCCTATTCCTAATCATATTTCCTTCCTCTCTATTTTGAAATTCTAATTCTTCTACTATCACTTCTACCATTCATGTAGCATATATTTTCCTTTCCACTTCATTAACTCTACTTCTTTCATCTTCCCTCTCAATATCTATCATAGAAGATGACTGTAGGCTTTTGAAATGGAATTCTAAACTCAGTGAGAAATATTCTAAATCCAAATAGCCTCATTGGTGGCATTAACTACCCCTTGATACTCATCATCTATAGATGAAAGATAAATTACATACTACTTGTTGCTTGACTAGCAAACTAGACCAGAATCTAAGTAATACCTTGAAGTAGACTTGTGATCCTAAGAATCACCTACCCAATTTTAATCTGTGTGTCCCACCAAGTCAATATCCATGGTTTTTGCATACTTAATCCCACAATTGTGAGTACCCTAGATATAGTGGAGGATCCTCTTTGTTGCTTTCCAATGCAACTCATGTGTCTCCTACATGAATCGAGAAACCATACCCACAACATATAAAATGTTGGGTCTTGTATGATTCAAGTAAATGAGACTCCCAACATGTTGTTGGTGTAAATTTCCATCAAACAAGGGTGAAGAATAGTTAGCCTCAAGTTTGACCCTCGAAAAAAATGGAGTTGGTGTAAGCTTACAATCAACCATGCAAAATTTAGAGAGCATATCACTGACTGCATACTTGGGATGTCCTAGGAAGATACCAAAAGATGAATGAGTGATATCAATCCCCAAAAAGTATTGCAAAATACCTAAGTCTAACATCAGAAATCTATCATGCAAAGAAGTTGTCACTACTTTGATAGTGGATGAGTGACTCCCTATGATCAACAAGTCATCAACATAGAGAACCAAAAATGTGAGAGTATCATATTTTTGCAAAATGTATACGTTCAAATCAAAATGGTATCATCTGAACCCAATTGTCAGAAGAAAGGATTCCATCTTGGCATACCAAGCTTGACAAGCTTATTTGAGGCCATAGAGAGACTTTTGAAGACAACACACAAGTGAAGGATCCTGAATGAACACCTATGGTTGATCCATGTAGACTTCCTCTTGAAGGTCACCATGAAGAAAGGCGCTCTTCACATCCATCTGATGAACTTCCCAACAATGGGTTACAACAATATAAAGGATAAGTTAGATGGAATTCATTTTGGCAACTGTCAAGCCTTTTTCTTCCCTTAGGAAAAGGGATTAGATCCCATGTATGATTCCTTTCCAAGAAATAGAACTCTTCCTACATAGAAGCATCCCACTTGGGGATACCTAAAGCTTCCTAAATTTTTTATGAATCAAAAGCTGGAGAAATAAAGAGATGTGGAGCTTTCTAAAATTGTGGCCGTGGTCTTCTTATTTATGATGGATCACCAACCCAATCACCTACTGACTACAATATTTGTAGAGCCCAAAGAGGTGCTAAGACTGGAGAATTTGGAGAAGAATAATCAACCATTGAATGATGAATAAGAGAGGAATGTGAATCCTCATCCTCATTGTCACCATCTGAAGTGGAGGAAGAAGAATCCTTAGCAATATTAGGAGGATTTAGATCCTCTAAAGAATTGTCATCCTAATGCAATGTCTCCAATGTGATGGTGGATGGAGAAGTGGTTCAAGAAGAGTTGGAAGGGATCTCCTTAAAATGATCACTCCTCTCGATGAAAAAATCATGAGTGGTAGGATGGAGAAGCCTATATCATTTGACATCATCTGGGCACCCAAAAAATATGCAAGGATTTCTCTATGGATCCATAGCTTTGGGTTTCTTTGTTGGAATGTGGGCCCATGCAAGAGAATCAAATACTCAAAAGTGATTAACTATTTTTGACAAGTCCAAGCTTGAAAATGAGTTACATCCTTCATAGCTTTGTGAGGGACTTGGTTTTGGATGTAACATGCACAACTAATGGCCTGTTCCTAGTATTGAGGTGCCAAAGATTTGGAGTGAATCATATATTTTTTCATCTCCTTCAAGGACATGATCTTGTGTTTTATGACACCATTCTATTGAGGACTTTATGGAACTGTGTTGCATGTTGATTCCTTCTAAAACATAAAACTGTTTAAATTGATTGTTAACATACTCACCCCCATTATTTGTACACAAAATATTGATGAACTTTCCAGATTGTTTCTCAACAAAAGCTTTTAAATCTTGAAATTGCTCAAAGACCTTAGAATTTTTATTGAGAAAGTAAACCCAAGTGTATCTAGAAAAGTTATCTATAAATGTCAATACATATCTATCCCTACTAAAATATGGTTTTGGAAATGGTCCTACCAAGTTACTGTATACCAAATCTAATAGATATGTAGATCTCCATGCTTTTCCTTTATCATATTTCTCCTCAGGATGCTTACCAAGAATGCATCCCTATCAAAATTCATCAAAAAAATGAATAGAAGGCAACCCTAAAACCATTTCATGTTGATTGAGTTTTTTCAAGTAACGATAGTTCAGGTGGCCAAATCGTTGATGCCAAAAATAACTCACCTACGTGGGGTGGGCGTTTCCCTTCACCAAGGCCGAAGTGGGGTTCTCGGTGCTTGCGTGGGGTTTGGGGTTTACCCTTGCCAAGTTCTCGATGCCTTGGTGGGGTTGGGGTTGGGGTTTCCCTTCACCAAGTCCAAAGTGAGGTTCCTGATGCCTTGGTGGGGTTGGGGTTTTCCTTTCACCATGTCCGAAGTGGGGTTCTGGGTACTTGCGTGGGGTGGGAGTTTCCCTTCACCAAGGCCGAAGTGGGGTTCCTGGTGCCTGTGTGGGGTTGGGGCTTACCCTTTCCAAGTCCAATATGAAGTGGGGTTGGGGTCTCCCTTCCCCAAGTTCAGTCCAAAGCACCTAAGTGGGGTTTGGGGTCTCCCTTCCCCAAGTTTGGTCCAAAGCAAGGTCCCATGTAACGGGAGCACCATGGGCAACTTGGACAACTTGGACATGACCCGAACCTTGGCTTCGAAGTTCCAGTTCCAGTGTCCAAGGGGAGCACTAGGGGCAACTTGGACATGCACTGGATCTTGGCTTGGGAGTTCCAGTTCCATTGTCCAAGGGAAGCACCAATTAAGCTATCTTGTTAATTTATCTTATTTTATCTTAAAAGATAGTTTATTTTATATACTTGTCCAGTTAATTGGTCCAGTGACCAATTAACTCACACTAGTTCAGTTCTAATTGCAATTGATCTTGACATGAAATAAGATAAATTAAGTATATTAAAATCTTTGAGTGAGTATTTCAACATGTGCAAGTTGTAAAAACTCAGACTAGCATAAGAAGCACACTGGAAAGTATGTGGACTCCACGTGCTATGAGAAAGGAGTTTTTTGTTGAATCAATGTACAACAAATCAAAGGGAAGAAATTGTTGATGGGTCATGGAAACTTGAGGAAGATTATGGAGAGTTATTGTGAGATAAATTTGATAACTTTTCTACCAGAAAAATCCACGGTGGGCATGGGAAGGAAAGGTGGTGAATTTCATAGCTATCTTTCAGTTTTGAGTCTCTCTCTTAATCAATATAAATAGAGGTCAATGGTTTCATATTTTATTGTTCATTGTGCTCATTGTTCATTAGGATTGATCATTTTCTTTTGCTAAGTTATTTTGTATGAGAGCATTGTGAGAGTAATTCTTTGTGAGTTTAGAGGAGCAATTTCATTGCGAGTAAGAGTAGATTATTGAGAGTTGAGAGCTTATATTGATTGGTTAGATTGGAGATAGGTTGTGCTTGAGAAGGAAACAAGTTGAGTTTTTGGAATTGAGCATAGAGTTGCAAATTCTTTGGGAAAGCTATATTTTCCAGGCATGCTTAGTTATTCTTATCCATTACTCTTTACTATTTTTGAAAATATGTTTTTCTATTGATTGCAAGTGCTTGTGTAAATTTTTGTTGATTATTATAGTTGTTGAATAGAGCTTGTGCATATATCTAGAATGAAAATAAGTTGGTTGAGGAATCTTAGTGGAATGATATATGTATATAGCTATTATGATTATCATGTTTGTATGACGTAATTATGTGAAACTATTTAGAAGTATTTATGATGATATTTAGCTTATAGTATGTTACATATATGCTTGCATAAGATATGATGTTAATAATGCAAAGGGATTAATATCATGTTAGAAGTATTATGTAATCATTGTTAGGATATGATATTGAATAAACCTATGTTGGTAGTTTATCCTTGAGTGGAGAACCTAAGTTCTTGGTTACTCATATTTCCTTGAAAGTAGGAAGTCAACTTATTCCTTGGGATAGGACACAATAGAGGTTGGGATTAACCTATTTGGTTAGTTGGATCAACTTAAGAGTGTCCTCACTTTTTGGAATGGAATCTTGTTATGTTATATTGGGATCAACCTACTCAAGAGTTATTTATGGTCAATAGAGTTTCCAAGTAGAGTGAGGTGGTGGGTGAACATACGACACTGTTTCATAGAAAGTGGATTTGATTTATTATATATCAAAACTTTGGCCAAAGTAAGTGTAGATGCCACTATGTACACTTTGTTGCTTCACTGTGAACTAGGATTGCATAGCTAGTAGGGAGTGTCATGCATGTTAGGAAGGAATCTAGTGTATGGAAAATTTAGTTATGTAGGACACAACACCATGCTCATGCAAGAATTATATTAAAGTATTTCTATACCAAACTCTTTGTTGAAGGATAGGGCCATATTACTGGTTAGGAAGATGTGTGGAGGACCGCATTAAGTTTGTGGTTGGCAGAAAAGCACTTGGGTGATGATCTCCCTCATGCAGTTGGCAACTAAAGCTTGAGAAACAAAAGAAGATGAAGATATGTGTTCCAATTGTGGACAACTTGACCAATATATTCTTGTACTATTAAGCTCTTGTAAGCTATGATTTGTAATTATGATATTGCATCTATTTGTAAATGTATATGAAAGATTAATTTAATTACTTGGGACTATGTAATGTTATTCTATTCATGCAATATAATATGAAATGTGTAGTGACCCTCAGTTTGTTCTCTGTTAGACTGACTGTTGTTGTATTGGATTGGGAAATTATGATATTTTTCTCGATGTTGGATTCACTGCTATGATGATGGTTTGATGCTACTTTTATCACTGATGTTTTATGCGTATTCTATGACTAGTAAATGGATTTAATGGATTATGCAGATTCATCTTGTTATGTGCATCATGTGATTATTTGATGATTATTTTTATCATGTTGATTAGCATTTTATTATGTGCATTGATGTATTTTGGTGAAGGGGAACAATGTCGCATCGCTCACTTGTGACTACCCTGCGGCATTGTGGCTTTCCTTTCACAGTGTGCCTGACTGTATGACTATGCATATACTCGACTATGTGGTTTTCCCCAGGTTGTAAGTACCAGGCATCGACTCCAATTGAATTGATAGGTATGAGCGTGCCTTAAAGCTAATGGAAACTATTGAATGGAGATAGCATTTGGTCCCTATTTAGCCATCTTCTTTAACGAGGATTAGTATCTAATTGTACTACCCCATCAGTTTGGTCAGTTTGGGTTGGTCTGTTAGTGTTGTTGTTGTGTTGTTTTCTGACTCGCTGTGAAGTCAGGTATTGCTTGGTATTTTGTTGATTTGATTTAAATTGGGTTGATTAGTGTTGTGATCAATTATTACATTAAAATAGAGTTATTGATAATTAGAAACAAATGCTTTAATATAATTGAGGTATTGATTAAATAAAATATTATCAATGCTTTTATGTGGTTTAAATAAATTAAAATTATGTTTTAATAAAGAAATGTAAACATAAATGTATATTAATTATAGTGATGTGAAAATAGAATTAAAAGGTAAAGTAAAAATTAATAAATTAAATATTTAAAGTTGATTAACTAAGTGCAAAATAAACAATGATATGTTTTTATAAATAAATATATTTGAATAGTGGCAGTGAACAATGGATAGAAAATAAAATAAAATAATTAAATTAAAGAGAGGTTGCATGCAACAATGTGCAAGGAGAAGTAGTTAATAAATTGGTTAATTTGCAAAAAGAGGGGGGATTTTACACAATTTCTAGAAAACTAATCTCGCTTCTCTTCCTGTGAATTGTTCTTGGAGATTTTCTTCTGGTTTTGGAGGTTTTGGAATTGGGGGTTGCAGTGTTCTCTTGAGATTTTGAAGTGTGTTGAAGCTGCAAGCTAGGAGTGGTGAGCTCAACATCAATCTTCACTCTGGCAAGTAGGAGAAATCAGGCTCCTTTGCTAATCTCAATTCTAAATCTATAGAAAATGGGAATGGATTAATTGTTCTGTTTGAAATAAAATAACTTGTTAAATTCTGAGCTATGCAATTTTGTAAATTCATTTTCTGGGCTATTCAACTGCAACTATTACAAAACCCATTTACTCCTTCTTAGCTCAACCTTCAACTATTTGGCACTTCTATTATCATTAAATTTCTTTCTATTCAATGATTTGTTCTTCCTCCCTGTCGGGTTACATTTGTTTGAAAGTGTCTGAAGCCATCTCAAGAAATTCTATTTGAGTATTTGCATTTTCGAATGGTTGTTTTAGGCTTTCACCATTTGTTATGGTACCATGTACTCTATCTCTTTTATTACTTGATCATTAATGCATGTGTATTTATTTGGCCTTTCATTTTGGGGAAACACTCTTTTCACTATGTGTATCGATTTACATTTAGAATTTTGTTGGTCATTTGTCACCTTTTGTTTTAAGAAAAGCTAAACCAACATTTGGTGTCACCACTACATTATAGTAATCTTTACATAAACCTTCCTGTGGTCGAGACTATTTACATACAAAACTATGTATTCTTTCCTATAGATTTTGATGCATGTATGCCAAAATATGTATGTTATGAAAAACACTTATTGTTTCCCCTATATTTTGTTTTGACGTTGTTCTTCTCATTTCCTACACATTATATTATGTGTTGAAGCTCTCAAGTTATTTCGAAGGTCCTATTTTGATATAATTGATGTTATAATATTGGGCGTCTGATACATCAAAGGTTCTATGTTTTGTATTGTGTATTATTTTGATAAACATATCATAGGCATGTGTTTGATACTTTGTAAAACCTTTTTATTTGTTTTTTTATGAGTGTTCCTTGTGGTCAACATTCATTTATTTTGTGAGAGGGGAATTCATCCTTCTACTCTGAAAGTATCGATTTAAATAGGAATCAATGGATACTATGTGCATTGAATTTTTTGTTTGTTTGACTATTGCATGCATGGTACTAGGCATGCCCAACCAATCTTGGCCGACAATTAGTTACCTTGTATTCTCCCCTATGTCTGTAAGTGGCAGTTTCATTTGTAACACTTGATTGGAGATTAACCAATGTTGTTTGGTAGTCAATACACAAGTATCAAATGGATATAAGTGACATACATTAGTTAAGGTGTAAACTCTCCAGTAATGTAGTCGTTCAATTAGGCATGAGTTAGATAATTACTTTAACATTCGGTTCTGTACACACACACACACACACATATATATATATGGGTATGTGCAAATTCATGTTTTTTCATTTGTGTTTATGCTAAAACAAAATATGATATTTTGTCGTAATGTAAGCTAAAACCTGAGATAATATATATACTTGTATATATATATATATACTTATATATATACAATTATATATATATATGTACATATACATATACATATACATACACACACACACATATCTGTGTGTGTGTATCTAGTAAGGAAATATCAAAAGAATTAAGTTGTCTTGAGAATAACTGTCTATGTAGAAAAAGAGAATTGGAAATTCAGTAAGAAAGATCATGTGTTTCATATTTAAATTGAAGAAATTGTCTTACAAATAATTTGGAATTGAAGGGAATTGTGTGAATTAACAATTAAGGGGTTCATTTTATTGTTGAGTTGTGTTGTAAAATGCATTTGAATTTTGGAAGTGTGGACTTAGTTTCTTTTATTATGAGTTTAGAGTTAAATTATAAATCTACCATGTCAAATAGTTTTGTGAGCCAAAGTGATTGTGGAACAATGTGTTCTGTGGTTATTATGGGTTTGGTTTCTTGTATGATGTGTTGCTTTGGTGTTGGATAATGGAGTAAATGTTGGTCATTGTTCTATTGGGAGTCTTCCAAAGGTTTGGGAAAATATTTTATTGGTTAAATTGTTGTGTTTGATCCTTGGAATGGTTGATATTATACTTGCTATGTGTTGTTGTGGGTCTTTAGCCATGCACTCCTTATTTGTTGTTACGGTTGTGTATTGAGAGCAAGATGGTCCATACCTTGCTTGAGATATGTACTTTGTGGTTTTCCTTTCATGTGCATGATGGATTTACCCTGTTGGTTTTATTGGGCCTTCTAGTTGCTAGTAGGGGGAGTGACTCTCAATGGGGGTTGAAGCCCAAAGTGGCATCCAGGGTAACCCATGTGGGAGTTTCTTAACTCAATGATAACTTAAAATGAATTAGGGGTTGGGTAGATTACGCATTAATCAAGATAAGTGAATGCCTCACTCATGCTTGTAGTTCTGATTTAGGCTAAGGATGGGTTAAGAAGGTTTGGTTGGTGTCATGCACTCTGTCTCTTTTGTTACTTGATCATTAATGCATGCATATTTATTCAGCCTTTCATTTCGAGGAAACACTCTTTTCACTGTGTGTATCGATTTACATTTAGACTTCTCTTGGGAATTCGTCACCTTTTGTTTTAAGCAAAGCTAAACCAGAATTTGATGTCCCCACTACATTATAGTAATCTTTAGATAAACCTTCCTATGGTTGAGACTATTTACATACAAAACTCTGTATTCTTTCCTGTAGATTTTGATGCATGTATGCCAAAAATGTATGTTATGAAAAACACTTATTATTTCCCATGTATTTCATTTTGACATTGTTCTTCTCATTCCCTATGGATTATATTCTGTGTTGAAGCTCTTGAGTTATGCCGAAGGTCCTATTTTGATATAATTGATGTTATAATGTTGGGCGTTTGATATATCACAGGCTCTATGTTTTGTATTGTGTATTATTTTGATAAACATATTGTAGGCCTGTGTTCAACACTTTGTACAACCTTTTTTATTTCATTTATTTTTTATGATTGTGCCTTATGGTCAACATTCATTTATTTTGTGAGAGTAAAATTCATCCTTTTGCTCTAAAAGTATTGATTTAAATAGGAATCAATGGATACTATGTGTGTTGTATTCGTTGTTCGTTCAACTCTTGCATACGTGGTACCAAGTGCACCCAACCAGTCTTGGTTGGTGGTCGGTTACCCTGTGTTTGTAAGTGGTAGTTTCATTTATAACACTTGATTACATATTAACCAATGTTTTGTGGTAGTTGATACACAAGTATCGAATGGATACAAGTGGTATACATTATTTAAGGCATAAACTCTTTAGTAATGTAGTCATTCAATTAGGCATGAGTCACACAGTTACTTTAACATTTGGTTCTATATACAAACACACACACACATATGTGGGTATGTGCAAATTTATGTATTTCCATTTGTGTTTATGCTAGAACGAAATCTGATATTCTGTCGTAATGTAAGTTGAAACCTGAGATATTATATAGACTTGTAAATATATATACTTATACATATACAATTTTGTATATATATATATATTAAGGCAATATCAAAAGAATTAAGCTATCTAGAGAATAATCAAGTATATGTAGAAAAAGCAATTTGGAAATTCACTAAGAAAGACCATGTGTTTAATATTTAAATTGAAGAAATTGTTTTACATGTAATTTGGAATTGAAGGGATTTGTGTAAATTAACGAGTAAGGGGTTCATTTTATTGTTGAGTTGTGTTGTATAATGTGTTTGAATTTTGGAAGTGTGGACTTAGTTTCCTTTATTATGAGTTTAGAGTTAAATTATAAATCTACCATGTCAAATATTTTTGTGAGCCAAAGTGATTGTGGAACAATGTGTTCTGTGGTTATTATGGGTTTGGTTTCTTGTATGATGTGTTACTTGGGTGTTGGATAATGGAGTAAATGTTGGTCATTGTTCTATTGGGAGTCTTCCAAAGGTTTGGGAAAATATGTTATTGGTTGAATTGTTGTGTTTGATCCTTGGAATGGTTGATATTATACATGCTATGTGTTGTTGTGGGTCTTTAGCCATGCACTCCTTATTTGTTGTTACAATTTTGTATTGAGAGCAAGATGGTCCATACCTTGCTCAGGATATGTACTTTATGGTTTTATTTTCATGTGCATGATGACTTTACCCTAGTGGATTTATTAGATCTTCTAGCTACTGGTAGGGGGAGTGACTCTCAATGGGGGCCAGAGCCCAAAGTGGCATCCACGGTAACCCATGTGGGAGTTTCTTAACTCAGTGATAACTTAAAATGAATTATGGGTTGGGTAGATAACGCATTAATCAAGATAAGTGAATGCCTCACCCATGCCTATAGTTCTCATTTAGGCTAAGGATGGGTTGAGAAGGTCTGGTTGGCAAGACCAACTACCTTATCTTCATGAAAGGAAGATTGGTTTCACATGTGTCACCCTATGGGGCCGACGTCTAGTGAGAGACTGTCAAGGTAACCATAGATGGGGGTTGGCATCTAGTAAGAGACTATCAGGGGAACCCATGTCAGGACCATGCGATGACACTCTTCCTTTTGCATACTAGTGTTCCCTTGTTTGTTCTCTCCTTTTGGTATGTGATATACTCTGGAAGCAATGTATGTTCTCTGTGTTGTTAATGTTGTTGTAGTGTCAGGTTGGAGTCTTGTTTAGCTTTGTTATATCCATTGTGGTCTCTTTGTCTGTTTGTTGTGGTGGGACCTTTTTGCTATCTCCTAGCATGGGGGTAGACCTTAGGGTTCCACATGGTCAAGTGTATTGTTCTTATTCCTCCATTGGGTTTCCCTTGTTGATCATTCAATGGTGACTATTCTTGGTGTTGTGGACTCTTGCATTGTTCCAGGCTCGAGTGGACTACCTTTCTTGTACTTCTATTGAATTGTAATCATTTGTATCATATATTATACTTCTGATGTACTCTCCTCACATGTATACGAGGAGACATGTTGTACAAGTTGTAATGATGTAACTGACTTAATGAAATCTCTCGTGTAATGAAAAAAAATTAAATGATGTTTATTGCATATGTTGGTTAATTGAATTGATCTTGGATGTTGTTACATTGATAACATATTATGAATATTACATATTGGTTGATCATATAATGTGATGGATTAAATGAACTTTATATTGTTAGATGAAACTTGTATAATAAGACGATTCATAATTCTTGTTAGTTTGGTTATTGGTATTCTAGTAGCGTTGTCATGGAACCTTAGAGGACTTAGTTGTAGATTATATGTTAGCTTATATTCTGCAATCTTTAGTATGTTGCACTTCAAAAAAAAAAAATGTTTCATTAATTTAGTGTTGTAGCATGTTGTCCTCTAGGGTTCAGTAGTGGGGCACTACAAAATGGGTTTATTTCAAATATGCAATTGTGTTATCAAAAAGCATAATTTTATTTATATGTATTTGTAAACTTGAGTCTTTTCACATTTTGAGTTAAAACTTAGGTGAAATCAATAGGGTAAAATTTGGGCATGTTACATAGAATTTCCTCCCCATTGTCTCTTGTTGATAACACTAAACACTGATAGTTTGAATGTCCAAGATGTCACTCTAATTAAAAGGAAACCCCCCCATGACCAATTATGATAAATATAAAAGGAGAAAGCATTGTCCTATTGTGGAGGAAGGTAGTCCCATCAACATATTTGATGTTGAAGGAGAGAAAACACCTTGTTTTTATTGAATAAGAACACTTCACTATCTTTGGGATGCCAAAGATCTGTTAGGTTGGCTAATGTGTCAGTTGCGGGCTCTTCTTTTGAGTCTAAAAGTAAACAGGCTATTTCCTCCTCAAGTTTGGAGGTTGATGATTCTGAGCATGAGGAGTTCATACCTCACCCCGAGGAGTCTAAGGATGACATCCATAGTGAGGAATGAGTGGAGTTAGTGCATACTAAGGCTATGGAAGAATATTTTGAAGACACTAAGGTGAAGCTAGGAAATAGTGATGAGAAGGAGTTGCATCTCGAGGTGGAGGGAGATGATGATAAGGAGGACCCAAAATTTGGTGATGAAGACATTTATGTTGAAGATGGTAATGTAGAAACATATGATAATAAATAGGAGGAGGAAGATGAGTTTTTTTTATCCTCTTAACAATGATAATAAGGAGGTCGACAAGGATAACAGAGTTGAAAAAATGAGCAGTGAGAAGGATTTTCCTTATCATATTAAATCTCAACTGGAGAACTTAAAACATATTATCATGGAGAAAAACTAAGATTGATACTAACAATAACAAAATAAAAATAATGAAAATGGATATTTGCAATCTCACTTCGATCACCCATGGAATTATGTTGAAAGCGGTCATGGGGATTGTGTTGGATAAATGTAAAATTTGTAAGTACAAAAAAAAACTTGGCATAGATGAAGATCCTCAAGTGATTAAATCCAACAATAAAAAATGAAAGAAGGTCTAGAATAAAGAAGATTGGGAGGCATCACTAGACGCTTTGCAGAAGAATTGGGTCCTGATTAATTTAGTTTCCCTCAGGTCCTTGTTATTTCTTTTGGCTATTGGCATTGTCTCTCAACTATTACTTTTTTCTTTTTTTCTTTTTCTCTGATAGGCCTACATGCATTGCAATTTCATCTCTTGGCTTGCATGCCTCTATTTTGATTTATGTTTGATGTTGTCTTAAACTCTTGGGTTAGGGCCATTTCCTTGCTTACTTTATCAAAAACAACATAAATATTGCTTTAAAAGCAAGAAAAATAATCCAATGCATATGAATAAGCCCAAAATTTACTTAATCCAATTTAGTATTTTAAGGCAAAAATGTGGCATATTGGATGTGTAAGGTGCATACCATCTTGATAAATAATGTAGATACCATTCTAATCATATTTCTATTAGCTAGTGACATCAAATAATGAGAGAAAAATAGTTAAACATTTTTTGCTTCACCAACAACAAATTAAATATCATTCATTTATTTATTGGAAAATGAAAGATTGAAAAAAATTGTTAATAACAATATTGCATTAAATTTTATGTTTTTAAGACCATTCAAATCCATTGCATCATAAATATGCTTTAGCCTCTACCATTAATAAATTCATAGCTTTGAAGCAACTAGTGAGGAATTAAGCTTGCAATTATGTAATGCCCATAATTTACACTAGGGAAAAAATGCAACTAACAATTTTTTTTTTTAACAATATTACAATATACTAACATTTAACAACCATACATGTGCATGATACATACATTGCACATTGAGTGACATTGCTTATGCAACATTGTCATCGACACGTCACTTGAGAGTGGTAAGGAAATGAAAACAATTTTGGGTTAACTCCAAATATAAAGTTTACAAGACTCTTAACTACCAACCAAAAGTTGATGCCCACTTTTGCATAATAGTTAATGTCCTTGTTAGACCTCCATGGTATGGGTTCTCACATGGGGAAGCATATAAATATTATCAATTTGATTTACTAGAAAACCTAAGGATTAATTGACAAAACAATATTTTACCTGATAACCCTACCCCCTCTAGCCACCTTGATGATATCGATGATAATTCACAATTTACGCTTGAACCTGGAAATTCTAAATGCGAGGGTGTATAAAATATTTGTAAGTTATTTTAATTATTAATTATTTTATCAATATATTTTTATCTAATATTAATTCATATATTTACTTACCCTTATATATATATATATCCTAAAAAGGTAAATTTAAAAATAATAAGATTAAGAAATATCACATACAAATAATTATGTATTAATTCATTTAATATTACATATTATTATTTTCCCTTAAAGAAAAGGGGAAGAAGAAAACAAATAAATAGAAATTTAACTCTTATAAAGAATTCCTATTACATACTAATCTTTACTCTTGTTTAAAATCTTATTTAATTTATTAAATTCTTTTTAAAAGAATATGGGGACATATTCCCCTCTCCCTTAATGAAGGAACGTTCTAACTTGGATTGAATGAATGAATGAATGAATGTTTTTAATCACGTCCATGAGGCCAAGCAGCCTATGGGACCCACAGATAGCAACCTATGTTTCTTTTTCTTTCTGCATGTTGGATCTTCTGTTGTGTATCTTGACCAGAAAATCCGCAAACCCTATTATCTTCTCTTCTTGAAACAGATCACCCAATTTGTTCCCTTTTAATGTTTCAGTATAATTGATCTGAATGTCCTTGTAAGCCGAACATTCCTTGATGTAGTGCCATTCTGTCTCAACCACTCCTTGAGTGCAATATCTGCACCTTCTGTCAGCCCACTCCTCTTTTGGTATCATCCACCTTCTGGTCTCACATCTAAGCTGGTGCGAACTTGTTCTAATCTGAGCTATCAACATTTTCGCTTTCCATTTTATTTCCATTCTGATGTAGGTCTTTTGTGTGTGGTCATGCGTAGGGTTAAAATTTTTGACATAGTATTCCTTCTTCCTCCCAAGTGGCCCTTTCCACATGCTTTCTTTGAACTTTCCTTGCACATACCTTTTTATTTCCCTATTGGCATTTGGACACTCACTTATGCTAATACCCCACTTGCTCATCCATTTGATATTCTGTTTCATCCACGTGCTCTTTCTTCTATCTAATTTTTCATTTGCTGCCATTTTTGGCCAGCGATGAGTCTCCATGTTATCTAGTCTTCTTAGATAGCTTAGCAACCGAGACATAGCAGACGCTTCAACAGGGAAAGCCCCGGCCTCAGCTAGAACAATCTCGTAAGGGACAGTAGATTTAATCCTGAGACTCTGTGTGATTAAATGTTTTTGTAATCTCTCTATCTGTCTCCACTTTTTTGCTGAGGTGTTGCTACCCCAAACTTCACATCCATATAGTACCACTGGAACAACTAAAAGCCCAAAAAGAGTTTTCTTTGTCTTCCAATCCCATAACTCGGCCCTTCTGCATCTATTTTGCAATGAGTGTAAAGCTTTCCATCCCCCTTGTATCCTCTTTGCTCTACACGTTTCCCAGCTGAGTTTGTTGTGGAAATCAAGGCCAAGATACTTATATTCATTGACCACCTGCAAGGGGCTGCCTTCAAAAACAAATTCCCTATGAACCTTCTTTCTCTTCAAGGTAAAGATCATGACCTTAGTTTTGGTAGTGTTCACTTGCATCCCCACCTGATGACAAAAGAGCTCTAGCGCTTTTAAGTGTTCCTTCAAATCTTGTGCTGTTTTTGCCATTAAGACAAGATCATCCGCATATAAAAGCAGCTTTATAACACAATTGGTCAAGTAGACCCCACCCCCACCAAACTTATCGATCCACTCCTCTAATTTGTCAATGTATATCCCAAATAATGTAGGGGATAAAGGGCATCCCTGCTTGACCCCGATATCGCTTCCAAAACGTTCTGAAAATCCTTGTTTGGTTCGAATTTTGGCCCAAACCTGTTCATACAGCCTATGGACAGCAGCTCTATAGTGTATTGGAATTTCCAATTCTTCCATCCTACTCCATAATTTGCTCCTAGGAACCGTATCAAAAGCTTTCCTAAAGTCAACAAAGCAGCAAAAAACCTCCTCTCCTTGTTTATCCCAGACTTTCTCGATCAAGTGTCTAAGAGTCATGCAATGATCAATAGTAGAATGTTTTGGCCTGAAGCCCGCTTGCCCTTTTGCGCGTTTTCCCTCCTTTTCTGCCCAACCACTGATCCACTTTTCTATCATACTCCCAAAAAGTTTACCAAAAAGAGGGTTGATCATTATAGTGCGGTAATTTGAAGGGTTGTTGATGTCACCACCTTTGAGCAGGGGGATGACAACACTAGTCGTCCAATTTGCAGGAAACCCATATTGAAGGACCTCATTGAATATTTTTTTGATATGAGGCGTGAGAGCCTCCAATCCCCATTTTAAGTGTTCTGCTTGTAAACAATCTATGTCACGAGCTTTACCCATTGCCAACCTTTTTATTCCTTCTTTAATGTTCTTTGAAGAAAAAAGTTTAACCCTTGAGTCAATTATTGGAGGGCTATCTTTATCTTGCCCCCTCTCATAAAGTTGCTTTGCATACTCTAACCATTCAAGGTTAGTAATATTGTTCTCTTTATTCGTGTCTTGTTGCTGCAATTCTCTCCAAAAGCCCCTTGGATTGTGCCTCCCAAGCAATATTCTCTCCAAAAGCCCCTTGGATTGCACCACAATGTTACTTTATTTTCTTTAAAAAAAACAAACAAAAACTAAAGAGATTTCCCATGAGGGTCGATGTGGGGCCTTAGATGGGATTTTGTTTTGCCTTACGTATCTTTATTTATTTATTTAAATTAATAGTCTTATATATTGGGTAAATTATTCAAACATTTGAATAGGGATATCATAAAATAACAAAAGTAATCCTTCATTGTAATTCTTAACCTTTACTATTATTTGCTTTACACATACTCTTATTTTATTTTATTTAATATGATATTTTCTTATTTGATATAATCTTTTAGTAATTCTTTTGGTCTTGTGGACGTTAAAAGTCTTCTATTATATTAATTACATATACTCTTATTTTTTTTAATGCTTTAAAAAGAGTGAGAATATATTCTCCCATCTTTTATTAAAAATAAAAGAGATCTCTAACTATGAGGATCACATGGATGCTCAAAAGTTAGGGTTAATACCTAATAAGACAAACATATTGATATAATAATATGATATGAGTTCAAACTTTATTCCTTCCTTTTATTAATAATTATTTAAAAGTGATTTTATATTAAATAGGTCTTCATGTTATAATAATAACATATGTGAGAAAAATATTATTAATAAAAAAAATATTTTTACAAAAATTTAGAAATATATATTTTAAAAAAATAGTATTAAGATATATATTATTAAAAAAATATACTAAATTATTTTAAAATGATTTTAAACACAATTATCAAATCTTACAATTTTATTTTTTATAATAATAATAATATTTGTTCTTTCAAAATATAAACAATTCTCGTATGAACAAAATATTTTAAATCCTAAATTAACCCTATCAAAAGACATAAGGTCTCTTTAATATATCATCTATCTTTTCAATTTGATTTTTTCTTACAACTAATCTCCATTTACTCACTCTTACTTATCTTCGTGGTTAGAAAAAATTCATAAATCCTTTCCACCTGGTCTTGTCCACAAACAAATCTAAAATCTACTAGCATAAATGAAATGTCTATTAGATGTTTCATTTTCTAAAATAATGTTTATTGTAATTGCAACAATAGAAGTAGAAGAAAGGTCTTTTCAAAATGATCTCTCAATCATGCATTAATTTCAATGGTGTGAGGGTCCATATGATTGGATCAAATATTGTTTAGAATTGTTTCTTTTACAACTTGATTTCTATTGTTCTATGTCACCATGTTCTGCTGTTGGACCTTGTCAAAAATCTAACTTATTTTAATCTAAAATAATAGAATAAATCTTATATAACAATAGTTTGAATTTAGATTAAAAATAAAATAAATTTGTAGAAAAAAAAATCAAAAGTAAAGCACCACTCCAAACCAAAACAACATCATCTTCTTCTATAAGTATAAACTTGTTGTCTTTAGAATAAATTCGGATTTGAAACATGCCTTGTTCATTCTTGTCAAGTTTGTTTCTGTACATCTATACAAGGAAAAATTACAATTAGAAAAAATCTGCAAAAAATTCTAATAAGAAGTCATAGACACTTACATTAATGTCCTAGTACTTGCAAATGGATTTTTACATAAGAAATGGTAAGCCCTTCAACACCCATAAGATCTATCAGTTTCTTGGGGGATGCTTCTGCAAGTAGAGTATACAAATTATAGTAATCCAAAAAAGAAAATATTTTAAGACATTAAAAAATAATACAAATAGATGGATGATCAATATGAATCATATTCTAAAATTATTCACAATTCTAGATCAATACCAAAACTAGAGGGATAATAAAAGATAAGACTTAGGAGAAGTAAATGACCAAACATCTATAGACACATTAACCAAATAAAGGAAAAATAAAGATTGAATGAATGCTTATTGTGGGGACCTCCAAGTTGTTGCATTGCTCGGAGAAAACTCTCATGCAAATCAGTCCTCCAACGAATCCTGGGTATTTCAGATCTAGTGTACTTCCTCTTTGCTACTTTCTCATTTTCCTCCTCCTGAGAAACACCCATTGTTTTCCCTTCCTACTTGAATCCTTTTGCCAAAAATAAAAATTTCTTGAGCACTTGTTCTTCCTTTATTCTTCTCCATTTTTTTCCAACACTAAACCTTGCCAAAAGAATGCAGGAACGATCTAAAAGCACCATGAGTAGAAACAAGGATGACTTTGAGAATATAATGGTTGAAATGTATATAAAGGTGATTACAGGAGAAAGATTGATATTAAGAATTTTTTGTTCTAATTTCATTGGTGTTAGTGAGGATGAGAACCATTGGATAAAGTAGAATGAAATATATGAGACACTGTATTGGACTATTAGAAAGTTAGTACATGAGAGAAGCATTAGTTCCATCCTTAGGGTTCACTGTCATGATTAGGAAAGTTGGTGATTTATAAATTATATGTATTGAACGAATGCAACCAGACCAGGACCTTTTTCATGCAACAAGTAACACTGATGTATTCAGGTAAATTCATCAAAGTTAGATTCCCAATTTTGGAAAAACAAGCTTGTGCCATTGATCATTCAAAGGCCTCTGTGCATTTTTTATCTCCTGTCGATTGACCTAGATAGGATATAGTGAAAAATCCTTTGGGAAGGTATTTGAGATGAAAATGAAACCTTCCCATTTTTCCAAACCTTCCCTTTCTAGGCAGAAATTAGTAGACATGCCAATGAGCGCCAAGTTTTCTAAGCCAAGTAATTTTCTTGTAATAGTACGATTAATTATAGTGGTGGAAAAGCAAGATTACTTACATGGAAGTTCAAAATATAACGACAACGATATAGGGTGATATAGGGTGTATTATGGATAAAAAAATGCTTAAATTAATGTATAATGAAGAAGTGACAATGGACCATAAAAGGAGACACCAAGTTATTAAATATAGCTTTGGAACATCTACAAAATGTCAAAAAATATATATTAAAATACCCTCCTAGAAATTTATATTTTTTGTTTTAGAAATTTTATTTTTTGGTGAGAAGGGAGACTCTCCCTTTCAAATCCAATTACAAAACCTCACACAACACAACACATTAAGGCTGCAAATACATAACAAAAACATAATTTGAAAGAGAAAAAATTCAACTTTTATTATCTTCAAATATGCAAAAAAAGATTAGAAAATATTGAAGCTCATGGGCTCCTCTTCAATCTCACATGCAACACCTGCAACAAATATTTCAATAATTCTGGTACAATTCTGACAACATATGAGTATGCAATCTTCATTTCTCCAAGCCCCCCTCAAAAATGAAAAGGCATGAATCATACAAAGGAAGTAGAAGGAGAAAAAAACTAGTTTTCCAAAACTATCAACTAAAACTACCTTGAGGAAAGTATGCCCAACCTTGGGAGTTGAAAATATTCCATGAAGAAATGTGGTCCAATGCATGTCAATCCACTCTTGGGTGCCTAGACACTTGGCCAATCAAATTTGAAATGCTATTACAACTTACACCTCTTACATATTCCTTACAACATGTCATAATGGTGGTTGCATGCAAAGACATGAAAACAACATGCAATATTCTTTTATAGCCCACTTTTAAGACCTTTCATGACACATGTAAAGACACCTTTTGACATCTTCCAAAAGTGGAATGCCCAAAGGCCTATCCTTTTACAAATTACATTTACTGAGTTACTGGGGGTCTTTTCCCACTAAAATTTACATTACATTTTCACTCAATGGGAATTTACAATGTTCCAAATGAAAAATATTATTTTCCTATCACCTAAGACTTTATTCAAATCAAACAAAGAATAATAAAATATTTTTGGTGACACAGATTGCCAGTACACCATGGATGCTCTTGCATCATTTTCAACCTTTTTTCTTTCATTTATTTAAATCATAATATTTGTTCTTTCATCTATATATATATATATATATATATATTTAAGTAAATAAATAATTTTATTAAATTTAAAATAATTTGTAATTAATTATTTAAAACTATTTAAAATATTTGAATGTATTTTAAAATATTAAAAAAATAAAACAAATAAATTATATTTAAACTATTTAAAAAATAAATTAAAAAACACATCAATTTAAATTTATCTACCTTTAAATTTTATAATATTAACTAAATATCCAAACACATTAAATTATTCATCACATGGTATTGCCCATAAAGATATAATAGTTTTAACAAATGATAATTGATTTGGTGGAAAGACTATTGATATTACCCATAAGATATAATAGTTTTAGCAAATGATAATTGATTTGGTGGAAATATTAGTGTATTTTACACTTTCTTGATAATTGCAAAAATAATTCTTACAGACACATATATACACACACCAATTCATAGGTGAATTTGTTTTTATTTACTTAGATATTTTAAATACATCTATTTAAAATACGCTGAAAATAAAATTATTTACTAACTTAGATATCTTAAATACATCTATTTAAAATCTCTTTTGGGTGAACTTCCATCATCATTCAATTTCAATTTAGAATCGTAAGAATACTTGTATGTTTAAAGTCCACCAATTCTAACATTTGAACAAAATATATCCATTAAATTCAATAAAAAATGGAGAAAATTTTTGAGAATAGGATGCCCTTTAATTGCAATCCTAAACATATTTCATATATCTCCTAAGTCCTTGGAAAGTGTTCCCCAACACTAGGATTAGAAAGAGATTAAATTTGAATGAAATGAACATGCTAATTGACATTTGTAATTAATTCTAAATGATAGGAACATGTGGGGACACCCAAGAAAAGCTCCTACAAAATAGGAGCACATGAGGCACCCACATGGAAGGTGGAACCCACCTTGAGTTAAGTTAAATGTTTAGAGAAAGATAAAACTTCAGTAATGCATGTAAAGATCCTAGAAGCTAGGAATTGATGTTTACATGCATGGAGTTCAGGTTAGTATCAATTCAATTAAGTTTAGTTATGGTTTAGTCATCATTAGTTGCATGTAGTTAGTTTCAGTTGAATGCTAGTTAACTTCAGTTGACTTGGAATGCATGACTAATGACTTGAGTTGCATGACAAATAATAGGTGATACATTCAGTAAAGTGGGGATGATTAATCATGCATCATGTTTGCATGAATGGTGGAGAGATATGTTTCAGTTAACAGAGATTGACTTGGACCCACCTTGGGCGCCCAAGTTGGCATCTTGGAGTTAACACTTTTGCATGATAAGATATTTTATAAGGTTGAGTTAAGTGGGCCCATTCTTGGGTGCCAAATTTGAGGATAAACTTACAAGATATCTTTGTAATCAACGTTCAGTTACGACTTCAGTTTTGGACACCCAAATTGATGGACTTGGTTTAGCATTATTTTTCACGGGAGAACTCTACTTGCAAAGAATAGGAATAGGTTTTGTGTGATAAGCTTTATGCTTTGTAATTGTAAACTCTTTGGAGTTTACATACAAGGCTCATTATTGTCTATAAATTGCAACAAGTTGAAGAGATTTTTATCAAAGTTTATTGCAGGTTGTGAAGAAGAATTGTTGAAGGCAAAAGAAGCATCTCAAGCAAGGATTGATAAAGATTATTGTAATTTTGTTCTAAGGTTAAATAACACAAGCACTATTGATTCTGGTGGTGAAGTTTTTTCCTGAAAGGGTTTCTCCATGATATATGCTATGCCACTTCTATTTTCTGGTCTTATTCTTCTACAATCCTCTGTCTACTTCTACAAATGGTAAAATGAATCTAAACAGATAATCATCCACAAATAAATTGTAAAAAAGATCACTTAATTAGATATGCATTATAATAGTTTTACAAGTTCTAAAGCTACATAATTACCTCCATTTTTCAACATTTGGAATCAGAGCTAACAGTTGGGATATAGTTTGGGATGCCTTTCTCTTAAAAGTTTGAAGGTTTTTTGGTTGTAGTAGGAGCTTTTACTATTGTGTTATTGCTGATTTTGGAAAATAAGTTTGTTACAATGAGTTTTAATTCTCATTTGGATATTGAAAGATTCAATGGATCTAATTATGAGATGGGGAAACTAAAAATGGAGGATCTCCTTGAAGAGAGAGATTAGTGGTTAGCTGTTGGTAATGAGACAAAGTCACCTAAAACAATGTCTTGTTGATGTTGTTCTCTTGAATGTTTTAGAAGAAACTACTACATATAAGTTGTGGAAGAGAATAGGTGATATCTATCAAACCAAAAGTATTACTAATAAGTTGTATCTAAAAAGATAGTTGTATTCTTTAAAGATGAAAGACGGTAATTCTATCGCAAATCATTTGAATGCTTTTAATTTGATTATAAGTTAGTTAGCATTTGTTGATGTAAAGCTAGAAGATGAAGGTAAATACATTTTGTTACTTTGTTCTTTACCATAATCTTGGGAAAATCTAATTTTTGCTATCAGTGGTAGTGGTACAGATCCGAAGATGGACAATGTAATTCCTACTCTCCTATCAAAGGAGATGAGGAGGAAGTCTAAAATGGAAATAAAAGATGCCTTGTTTGTAAGAGGTAAGCTTGAGAAAAAGGAACCTAAGGGAGACAAGGAAGGGAAGGGTAATTCTGAAGGACAAATTAAGGTAAAGTGTTGGAACTATGGGAAACCAAGACATGTGAAGAAGGATTGTAAGAATAAGAAAAAGAGTTTTGATTCTTCTACAGAGGAATCCTTGGATGATGATAATCATGCATTGATCATTTCATGTAAAAATGTTAGTGATGACTCTTTGCTTGATGTTAATGAGTGATCTTCATGAAGAGGATGGTTGTCATGATGCCATGTGTAGCTCATGCCATGGTTTAGTAGGAGTTGTTAGCAGTGATGTGGATGCATCATTGGTAAGGTTATCTTCATGTGATTGCCCTATGTTTTTTCTTGGTTTAGAGTGGTTTCTATTATGTCATGGTTTACTCTTGATACACGTTTGGAGTTTGGAATGGTACTTGTTCTCTTGAGACTAGGATGTTTATGTATGTTATGATGCATGTGATATCCTTGGAGGAGATGGTTAGATCATGTTCTCATGTTTATGTTCCTGATTCATGATTGGAGATTTGACATTGATATTGTGTAGTTCTCTTATGTATTGGGTACATTAATCATTTGCTTGATTACTTCATGATAGTGCTATGTTACATTTGGAGTTTGGCATGGATTGGTTGGTTAAAGGTCCTCATGGATACTTGGAGAAATAGGTGAGGCTTGAGTTCTCTTATGGTAAGGGATATATGTTGGAATGGTTACTTGTAAGAAATTTTTTTTCAACAGTAAAGACCGAGAAGCCTACACCTTGGTTGGATGTGAGTTCAACACACTCAGTGGTTTGGTTTTAAATGCAAGCAAATTAAACTTGAATGTGATAGTCAAAGTGCTATTTGTTTAGCCAAAAATCCTCTATATCAACTTGTACTAAGCATGTTGATGTTTAGTATCACTTTGTGTGAGAAATGGTTAAGAGTGGGAAGGTATTAATTGAGAAAGTTGACACTTTGATTAATGTTATAGATTATCTTACGAAACCAGTTCCTACAAATAAGTTCTCTTGGTTTTGAGTATTAATCATTTGCTTGGAGCTTCATGATTATGCAGGTCGCATTTGAATTTGGCATGGATTGATTAGTTGGTATAGGAAGGCCATTGGCCTTGAGTCCTTTACTTGATTTATAATAATGATTCCCTATTTAGAATAATTGCAATGTATAATGTCAAGTGGGAGAATGCTGGGAATAGGATGCCATTTAATTACAATCCTAAACATATTTCATGTATCTCCTAAGTCCTTGGAAAGTTTCCCCAACACTAGGATTAGAAAGAGATTAAATTTGAATGAAATGAACATGCTAATTGACATTTGTAATTAATTATAAATGATAGGAACATGTGGGGACACCCAAGAAGAGATCCTACAAAATAGGAGCACATGGGGAACCCACATGGAAGGTGGAACCCACCTTGAGTTAAGTTAATTGTTTGGAGAAAGAGAACACTTCAGTAATGCATGTAAAGATCCTAGAAGCTAGGAATTGATGTTTACATGCATGGAGTTTAGTTTAGTTCAGTTTAGTATCAATTTAGTTCAGTTTAGTTTAGTTATCTTCAGTTGTATTTAGTTAGTTTCAGTTGAATGCTAGATGACTTCAATTGACTTGGAATGCATGCCTAATGACTTGAGTTGCATGACAGATAACAGGTGATACATTTAGTTAAATGGTGATGATCAATCATGCATCATGTTTGCGTGAATGATGGAGAGATATGTTTCAGTTAACAGAGATTGACTTGGACCCACCTTGGGCACCCAAATTGGCATCTCGGAGTTAACACTTTTGCATGATAAGATATTTTATAAGGCTGAGTTAAGTGGGCCCATTCTTGGGTGCCAACTTTGAGGATAAGCTTACAAGATATCTTTGTAATCAACGTTGAGTTAAGACTTTAGTTTTGGATGCCCAAATTGATGGACTTGGTTTGACATTGTTTTTCATGGGAGAACTCTACTTGCAAAGAATAGGTGCAGGTTTTGTGAGATAGGCTTTGTGGTTTGTAATTGTCTCATTATTGTCTATAAATTGTAGCAAATTGAAGAGAGTTTTATCAAAGTTTATTGCAGGTTGTGAAGAAGAATTGTTGAAGGAAAAAGAAGCATCTCAAGCAAGGATTGTTAAAGAATTATTCTAGTCTTGTTCTAAGGTTAAATAATACAAGCACAATTGATTTTGGTGGTGGAGTTTTTTCCCAAAAGGGTTTCTCCACGGTATATGCTATCACTTCTATCTTCTAGTCTTATTCTTCTACAATCTTCTGTCTACTTCTACAAATCATAAAATGAATCTAAACATATAATAATCCACAAAGTAATTGTAACAAATAGCACTTAATTAGATTTACAGTATAATAGTTTTACAAGTTCTAAAGCTACATAATTACCTCCATTTTTCAACAAAAAATGTACATATGAAAAGTGCCTACTTAGCACCTTTCCCTCTTGTTTAACACTCACACTTAACTTTCTTTATGTAACAAAAAATGATAATGACTCAAACTTATGACCATTAAGGGTATATACATGCTTGATCCCATAATTTGTTTCACATTTTATTCTTAAGATCTAGATAACTTAGTTTCATTTTATTCCCAATCATTCAACCACCTTGGTTGCTATTATGCTTAAAATAACATCCCTAAGAAAAAACTTTGGTTGCATCCACGATAATCAAAAGCTTGTTTATTTTTTATTTTGATGCATGCCGTTTATTTAAGTTTGTATCCCTATACTTTTCAACACCTAAATGAAAATCATAAAATTCATACTAAAAACATAAATATTTAAATGAACATGCAAAAACAATAAAGATCAATACAATATGCAACAACGCATAAGAACACACAAGAGAACATTAGAAAACCATTATTTGCTAGCATAACACATACTACATACCATTTCTATACTTTCTTGGCCACATCCACTTGCATCTTATTATTCTCAATCTTGCATAATTTCCAAGGTATCCATTCTCTAAATATTTTCAAATCTTTCGGAGGCTTAATTATTATCAAGATTTTTTTTGCTCAACTTCCTTAAGAAAAAACCCTAAAGGTGCCTAAAATAACACCCAATCTAGAAATCTAATTTTTATTGTAGGTGACAAGTTGTGGAGGATAGTGTTTTGGCTGTATAAGACACCCTTGCATCAATAGGACATAATTGCAGCCATATGAACATCATTGCACTAGATCAATACTCATAGTGATCATGAAGAGTATCCTTGATGGAAGTGAACTCCATAACAACTCCATAATTGTTGTATGTAACATGATCCCCTCTATTTTGTCAAACTCTTTTCTAAGGTTTCATAGAGGCCGACTTGGTCACATCTCCTTCACTCCCTTTTAGAATTGATAAGATGATATATAATTCCTTCAACTTGTGTAGATTGTCTATAAAAAAATTACTATATGCTTTAATTTATTCCCTATATGTTTTACTAATCTATTGAAATTGCACAAAGATAGGAAAAATAATGCAAAACTAACTTTCTATATCCTTTAAGCTAGGCATAATGGTTACAAATTTCACTTTTACTTAAAAAAATGATTTGCTTAAACTCAATACATCCTAAAGTGGGGGAAAAATGTGAAAATGAAAATTGCCTACTTATCACCTATCCCTCTTGTTTAGCATTCACACTTAGCTTATTTTAATATGTAATAAAAATGATAGTAACCTCAACTTATGACCATTTAGGGCATATATGCCCTTGATCCCATAATTTGTTTAACATCTAATCCTTAAGATCTAGCTACTTTAGTTTCATCTTAATCTCCATCATTTGACTACCTTAACCACTATTATGCTCACAATACAATCCCTAGGACAAAACTATGGTTGCATCCAAAACATTCAAAAGCTGATTTTTCCATTTTGATGCATGCCTTTTATTTAAGTTTGCATCCTTGTACTTTTCCCCACCTAAATGACCATTGCAAAATTTCATATTAAATAAATATGTATTTAAATGAATACACAACAACAATAAAGAGGAATACAATATGGAACAACACATAGAAACGCATAAGAAGCACATTAGAAAGCCATTGGTTATTAGTGTAACACATAGTATAAGCCATTGTTATACTTTTCTAGTCACATTGACTCACATTGTAATACTTTTAATATTACATAATTCCCACCACATCCATTCTTCAATATTTTCTGTTATCACAGAATCTAGCAGCGCTCGTTCCACGGATAACCCCCCTACGAAACTTGTTCGTTTCCTAGGATTCGTGAAGTTCAAGTACGCATAACGGAGTGATTTTCAAGCCACCTCGAAATGTGTTCCCAAGTCTCGAATAGTCAATTCGAGCATTCCCCCTTGTTCACCTTGCAAAGACCTTCGAAACGAGATCTTTCGCGATGTTTCACTGTTCGTACTTTGCAAATTGCGGAAGATGCAGTAGCACTGAAAAAGTGCGCTCCTGCAGGGAAAATCCAAAAATTTGGCTAAGTCTGGAAATGTAAGGGCGCTAAAATTTAGCGCCCCTACATGAAGTGAAAATTCCAAAAAATGCAAGAGCGCTAAATTTTAGCGCCATTACATTTTTTCTCGACACTTAAACTTTTTTGAGCCTCTGGCACGTTTCTTCACAATTTCGCGTTTTTCGTCAATCGTGCCACTTTTCGTGCCTAAATTTATTGCACGACTTGAGTTAGGTTTTTAATTTTCATTTGCAAAGTTAAGTGAATGAATTCGCCACTTTTTTGTTTATGTTTTATTTCTTTTGCTCTCCTCTTGCTGTGCGTTTGTCTTTCATCTGCAAAATCACGTTTTTTGGAGATTCGCCATTCCTCTCTTCAACAAGCTTCGCGTTTTGCCCTGGTAAGACTTTCATTTCGGCTTTGTATTGTCATTTGTATATGATCTATGTTCGTTCGCGTTTTTGTTTCTTTCTTTCACGTCTTTCATTTCATTCGCGTTTTTTGTGTCTTACCATTCGCATTCTTCTCTTTCCTAAACCTACGCTTTCTCTCCCTTCGCGTTTTCCTCACCATGTTCGCCATTCATGGTTTGCTTTCATTGCACGAGCCTTGGTGAACCTCTGCTAACCCTCGCCATTCCTTTCTTTGTTTTCTCCAAACATGTATTGTTCTACATACGCGCTTCTTTCTTAACCCTACGCATTCTTCTTTCTTCTCCCTACGCGCATTCTTCTCTTATTCTCTTCTATGGTCGATGTTCTGTGAAACTTGTATCTATTCCAATGTATTCATGTTGAAAGCTTTTTGTTTCTCTCTATATGCGTTTTGGTGAACGATGAAAAGATCTATCATTGTGAAAGAGAATTCCCTTAATCTTTGGAGGCGTATGTAATAGGATGAAAGCAAGTTCAAGCTTTCATGATTCAAACAAATTTCCTTCTCCAAGCTTAAAGCGCCTTCGCCATCCCTCATTGCATTTGCATCTTCAAGAATTGCCAAACTTGCTGAAGCGCTAATTTTGAGCGCCATGACATTTTGAAGACTCACCAAAAATTGCCTAACTCTGTAAGATGTAAGGGCGCCAAAATTTAGCGCCCTTACACCAAAGTTATCTCTCCCAAAAGCTGAAGCGCTAATTTTCAGCGCTGTGACATCCTGAAGATGTTAAAAAATTGCCTAACACTAAAAGTGTAAGGGCGCTTTTAGCGCCCTTACACCAAAAGCAATTTTCTTAGAATGTAAGGGCGCTGAATTTTAGCGCCCTTACACTTTTCAGGCTTTTCGACCTTTCCAAATGCACTCCATTTTTGACCAGTGCATCCCTGAGCTTCGTTTTTCCGCATTCGTGCATCGTTTTGCGTGCCTCGCCATCCGCTCCATGCTTTTCCACCCTCGTGCTCATTTCACGCTTTCCCATGTTTCCTAACAATTGGTGTTTGTTCTGGCTAGACGGATTGCAGTCTACTCTCAGAGATCGTCAAGTCAAGAGTGCTCAGTGTTCCAGTTTCTTTTGATGACTGCTACGAAGCCTCCTTCTTCTTGAAAGCAAAAGGCAAGATGAAATACAAATATCAAGGCGTCTATCCGCCAACTATGGTGCTTTCAAAAGTTGAAGAAATAAAGGATACAGAAGTTGGCCATCAAGACTTGGTTGACTTTGCAAAGTTGACAGAGACGAAGCCTCTCCCTGATTCAATGAGGGCAATCATTAATGCTAACTCTCCACTTGGTGGCGATGTTCCCCACAGCTGCATAATAATAATTTGTTCTTCAAATTGCGTCTCATTACATCCGAAAGCGAAGTGTGATCGACTCTTCCGGGCACGAGATTCTAAGACTCGACCCCGATTTCTTTGACATCGTCTCTCAAGGTTCCTCACATGGAGAAATATATTGACATTTCTATATCAAAAGCACAGGAGATTTTCGATGCTGATCCCAATAAAGCCAAACAGTTGATAAATACTCAATGGCTCAAAAATCCTAGATCGTCTGTTTCCAGATGGCCGAAAGGACTCCTGAGAAGTGACTTCAAAGATGACGTCAAGGATATGATCACGTTTCTGAGCAGAGTGAAAGGTTTGCCGGAATCATCCACCTTTCACGATTGGATGTATGAGTACATCAGGATCATCAGGAGGCAGAAAGTGCATATTGACTGGGGTAAACAAATCAGTGATGAGATGCACGAACAGTTGATCAATGCTCCTTCTACATTGAAGTTCTACATGACTTCTTACCTAGTGTACGCAGCAGCTGTGATGAGACAATTCCCAGGTCTATCTACAAAGGGGAATCGAATGATGGTGCCTGTGTACAGATATTTCTATCAATTGGAGCTAAAGGAGAGCTTTCACCATTTCAGACGGGTCACTGATGCTTTCTGTGCGCCTTTACTCTTCAACTTTGATCCAGCCTTGGAAAGAAGAAGAGTATCTGATGAGGCTTATAAGGTGGTAAGTAAAGTTGGATGCATATTTCTTCAAGTCCCAACGTTTACTTACTTGAGAGTAGGTTGCTACACTGGTTGTCCCTACATGCTACCACGCTATCCTTCGGATAAGTGGGTTCTCATGGAAACATGCAGACAGTTGATGTCAGTACAAAAAGAACGAAGAAGCAACCACAAGCGTGGATTCAAGTTCCCACTAACCATCGGCTGATATACTATCCAAACTGCACAAAAAGCTAAGTCTGTCTATGCTGAGATGTAGATCATGACCATCAAAACCTACAGGTATAGGTTTGATTTTGACTACCGAGATGTCAGAAAGAAGTTGCACAAAGGTCACCAACACGTACCGCTGGAAGCATATCCGGGCGATTGCGTGATGAAGAAGCCATTCGCAAAATGGACTATTGCAGATTAACAGTTCAACAAATCAGAGATCTTGGTATCGCTGACTTACCAGAGGATTTTGAGGATCCAGGTGATATCATGAACGTTGTCTATGATGAGCAAGGCGTTGCTAAGAGGCCGTTGCCTGCAATACAGTGGTCTAGGAAAGAGGTCACCAGCATGAGAGAAAGGCTGAGACCAATCCTAGCCAACACAGAAGAATGGTTACACAAACATGGTCATACAATGAAAAGTTTCAGGACAGACTCAGAAGGAGAAGAGTCCGAGGCAGAAGCACGCCAACAACAAGAACTCCGCGACAAAAACAAATCAGCGGCCGTTCCCACTTCTTCACGGAGAGGCCCTAGGATCAAGTTCACTGTTGGTAAGAAAGATACCCAGGCTGTCCAAGAGACAGAGAAGACGGAATCTCATCCATCTCGCTCTAAGGGTAAAAAGCCCATTCTAGAGGAGGTAGATTCCGATGAAGAAGACACTTCAAGCGACCAATCCGTTGAAGATGAAGATTCAGCTAGGCGCACTGATGCCGTAAGAGGTTTCAAAGCCGCAAGAGTCCGGCGAAGATTCAAGAAGGATCAAGGTGACTTCAAGGTGAGCCGTAATCGCAGGGTATCAAGAGGGTGATCACCGTGAACCCGAAAGCATGATGAAGAAATAACTCCGCTTCCTCCCGGTGAACATAGTTGAGGAAATCCACAATAATATCGCCTGCGGATTTCAAACGCCTCATAATTCTCTTAAGTCAAGAACTCCTCCACTTCGCTCCTCGCCACCTATTCCTACTACAAGCATTCCGTTAAAATTAGATATTCTATCCCTCGCAGAGTATCAACTCCAAATTTTGATACTCTTCGATACAAGCATCCATAATGGGTTATTGATATATCATTGCCTTACTCATCGCTCCATTCTAGCTTGTTCGATTTAATGTATGATATCACTTCCGGTGAACTAATTCAATCGTTTTGCTGAATGAGCCAATGCGTTGATCGCCTCTAATGTGTCAACTACGTGATGATGATGACAAACACTTCTCCAATTGTCACGATACCAATGGTGAGTTCAGATGTGACAATAACTTCAGAGGTGGCAATGGCGACTAACTTGACAGTAAATCCAGAAGTTCACACTTCTTTTCTTCCTCCTTGGCTAATATCTCAAGTGTTGAAGCATAAAAAGAAAATGATTTCTCTAGAGGAGCTCGACCTTGAAGAGATAGTTCTTCCAAAGGCTAAAGGGAAGAAGAAGGCAAAAGTATACTCGAGGCTGAATGTTGATAAGGCTGGCCATAAGTATGCTGAAATTGGCATACCACCAAATCAAGAAGGTGATGTCAATATGGAGGACTACACAGTAACAAAGGTCCAGCTCGGCAAGGTTACCAACGAAAGTGCAAAAGCCGATGCGCAAGTCACTTTGGATATCTTGGCAGGAAGGCTGGACAAAGTTGAGCAATCTCGTAACATGTACAAACAAAGGGCAGAGCATTATGCCACTGTTGTAAAGAGACTTGCCGCTCTCCAAGTAATGCACAAACCATGCTGGTAAGTATTGAAGACCCAAATTGCCAAGAAAAGCTAAGAAATTCGGCTTCCAAAGGCGTGGTGTTGTGCATTCGCTGAAAGATCATCGAACACCTGATCTCGATAATTTTGGTCATGGATGAGAAACTACTCATGTTGGGCTGCTCACCGCCGCAGCTTGATAAAGAAAAGAGAGCGACTTTTTACCGTGAGTGCGAGACATGGAAATACCGTTGTCATGGTCGGAAATGAAACGTAGCAAGCTCAAGAATTGGTGGAGGTTGGGGTAATTCCCCGACAAAGAAAAGTTTGTAGAGGTAAGAGAATCATCAAAACATTGTGATTCAAGCGGTTCAATCTCTCATTGAAGATCTTCACCTCGCGCCAGTGAAGATGTCGACGCATCGCAACATTCTTGGATAAAAGCATCGTGAGAGTTGCCCGGCCAACTTCTTGAGGACAACGATCTTCCTACCGCCGCTAAATATCCCCTCGATCTTCAAGGAAGCCATCAATTTAATTTGATCGAGAAGCTCGACTTCTCGTAAGCCAATAACATCATTTGTAGATACAAGGCTCACATTGACAACCTGAAGACGCATCTTGACAGGTGCAAAAAGGTTCACTCATCTGCCATGAGATCGATCACGAGAATTCACACCATTGTGGACTACACCGTTGGTCCAGATGAGAAGTTCGTGCAAGAGACTAGGAGGAAATTTGAAGACTTCCGCGCCCAATGCAAAGAGACGTGAAGCGGCCCCCTATTCTCCAGTGTTAGACATTTCCGGTGCATCCCATTATGCATTTTGTAAATATTTCTCGACATTTTCGAATGTCATTTTGTAAATTGTAATTACACCAAGTCCAAAGATGTAACATTTTCAAAACAAATTACACTTTGACTTTGGTCAAAGTTAGGTGAGATTTCCTAAAATCGCCCACCTAACTCTCCCTGATTTTCTCAATCTCTTTCCTTCTTTTGCTCATCCCTCTTTCTATATAATGTGAGGGATTTTCATTGTAATATTATCTTTTAGTCTATTGCAACGAAGTGCTGCCCTTTTGTAAGCAAACTTGTGAAACTTTGCGTTCATACTTTGTGAATGAGATTCAATCAATAAAGAAAAGGATTGCTAGCCAGACTTTGTGTTGGATTCAATACTTTTGTAAGTTGATTTGATTTGGTAGTGATTAGTTCGAGGAATCTGAAAGACTCTAAGTGGTTGATGTAAACTTTGTTTTACATCTATTATTTAGATTGCATTGTTATTTTGTTTATCATTGGTTGAGTGATCTATAAGACTTTGCACTTATAATCATTTATACTCTTGCATGTTCTTGTTGGATAATCTATAAGACTTTGCGCTAATAATTATTCATTCTCTTGGATACTTTGTCGAAGGATCTACAAGACTTTGTGCTTGTAATCGTTCGTGCTATTGACACTCTTGTTGGATGATCTACAAGACTTTGTGCTTGTAATCGTTCATGCTGTTTGAAGAATTGTTGCGTCTAAGAAGACTTTGTGCTTCTAACGTAGCAAACGGTACATTTATGCAGATCCAACATTGATAAAGCTACGGAACGACTTTGTGCCTTCGTGAGCTTTCCCTTTTTAATTAATTTGTTTGTTGTTAATTACTTCCGGTATCTCTACGCTTCGCTTTGACGAGATAGAGATATTGGCATTACCGCCGCTGTTAGTTTTGTTATCAAGACTGTAACTTCCAACACGGAAGCATTGTAAACATCTTCAAAAGAGAGAAGGATGAATGTAACACACCCCCTAATTGAAATTCTCGTGTACATTGTGTAATTACTTTTGTGATTTACTATTGTTTCTCTTAGCAGTAAGAAGGGCGCCTCCCCTTTCCGAGAGGAGAGATTCATATCTCACATAGCTGTGGCTGAAGTCCAAGTTGTGTAATCTGTCGAGAGTTGATTACATAATTTTCACCCAACATTTTCAAATATTTACGAGGCTTAGTTGTCATCAAGAAAGTTTTGTTGCTCAACTTCCTCAAGAAAAAACCCAAAAAAGGTACTTGTAACAACACCCAATCTAGAAAGCTAATTTTGTTGTAGGTGACAACTTGTAGAGTTGTAAAATAGTGTTGTGGTTATATATGACACTTGGTGTTAATAGGACGCAATTGGGACCATACAAACACCATTGTACTAGATCAAAAGTATTATGTGTGAATTTATCCTTTAAACATAAATACTAGGAGCAAAAAAGACATAAGCATAATGCATGGTCTAAATTCTCTTGAATCAATAGAACAAAATCAAAATAATAAAGCTCCATCGATTGTTGAAAATACTACATCCTTCTATCCTTATTCCCTTTCTATTTTCTATGCACTTATTTTATTTTTACACATACTTTTATCAAGTGTAGATTGTTTATATATAAATAATAATTAAAGATATTTTTTTATATACCTTAACATTAAATTATAGAATCCAATGAAAAAGTAAGACTATTTATTATTTTAAAACAATGTAATAATAAGACAATTAAAACATGTCAATATATAAGCTAAAATATTTTTAAAATGATTAAAAAAATAATAAATAATATAAAAATAATTTAAAATATATTTAAATTTTGAAAATAAAAAATATATAAAAAATTCACACAGTTTAAATCCATAAATATTAGTACTTAATTAAAATAATCTTAATCACTAAATAAATAAAATGATTAAAAAATAACAAATAATATAAAAATAATTTGAAATAATATTAAATTTTGAAAATAAAAATATATAAAAAATTCACACAATTTAAATCCATAAATATTAGCACTTAATTAAAATAATCTTAATCACTAAATTAATTAAAATGATTAAAAAAATAACAAATAATATAAAAATAATTTGAAATATATTTAAATTTTGAAAATAAAAATATACAATAAATTAATTAATTTAGTGCTTAAGATTATTTTAATTAAGTGCTAATATTTATGGATTTAAACTGTGTGAATTTTTTAAATCAAGGTTTCAGATCAAACTCCATGATCCATCATCAAAATGATTTGCATACAAGAGAGAAGAAGAATGAAATATATTAAACATTATTATAATTATACAGAGAGGCGTATTACAATGGCATCCATCAAAAAGAAAAATTCAACGTAAAGAAAAACTCTTTAGTTTTGATTTGACATTCAAATGACATTCAACTAGCATAATTACATTCATTGTATGTAGACGTCTTTTCAAGCAAATTTAAAGTAGATCTAAATCGATTTGATATCTTATTCACTCTAAAATATTTTCAATTTTATTTAAAAAATAAAATAATAAAACTGACGGTAATCTTGCTTTTCTAGATTTTAAAATCAAATTAATTAAAACTAAATACTTAATAAATTTTTAAGTTTTTAGGGTGAAATTTATTAGTAACACAAATATATTTTTTATAATTATAAAAAATTCAATGTATTTATTTGTAATTTTTTTTGTTTATTTTTCAATGGTGTATTTATTTATTTATTTATAAATTTTCAATAGTTTTTATTTTTTTCTTTGTTTTTAAATAAGTTTTAAAGCTATTTTATTCACATGTTCTTATCTTTCAATTCATGAAGACCTCTATTAAAAGAGGCTTTGTCTTTCAATTTCACTTAGTGAATTGTAGATTTTCCAGTGGAGAAAGAAGTACGGGTATGACTTGTTGTTCAATTGCAAGAAAATGTTGATTTCCATTCAAGTTTAGCATTTGTTGTCCTCTCCGATATTGTCCAAAATCAGCTTATTTGCTTTCATAGTTTTTGTTTCAGATTTTGTTATCAAGGTAGGTGCAAAGGGATTTAGAAGGTGAATTATAGATTGCTAAATCAAGAGAGAACTACAGGTATGTCTCACTTCTATGGATGTTAGATTGCATGAAAATGTTGATTCCCATTCAAGTTTAGCATTTGATGTCGTCTCCGATATTGTCCAAAATCACCACACCTGCATCAATCCGGTTGTTTCAAATTCTAATTTTTGAATTCATAGTGTTTTTGTGATGTCCCCTTTCTGAAATTAATCTAAAATATAAAATATAGAATAAAATAAGAAATTTGTCTTATTATTCTAATATTGCAAGTTATCTTATTTTAAAGATCCATAACAATTAAGCAAATGATATATGAATAAATCTCCCTAGATTACAATGCTAAGAACAATTTAATTAACTGTATTGCCCATCATGACTCCTCCTTCTAATTTGGAATAGATTCTTGCCTTGTCTCTCCTTACCTAGCCTCATAGGACGGCGATTTACTGTGTTAAGGGGCGCGTGAATGCAACTCAAAGTGGACTCCCTCAAGGTGTTCCACCCGTCTTGGGATCATCCATCAATGGGCGATTTACCAGCTCTTCCCCTCCACAAACACACAGTCTGATGTTAGCAAATGAGAGTTAATGCCTGAATTCTATCCTTCAGGGGAGAAGCAGCAAGCATTAATGAACAAATAATTATTATAAGACAAATCACCAATCGATAGTCTGAACATTAATCCTATTTGTTAAAGAAGTCTTATCCGTTTGAGATTTTATGCTTATTGATTATCAATACCCAATCTGCCAAAATAATATTAGACAAAATTTATATGTTTATTTTGCATCGCTGCTGATTTATCATACAGGTTGAAACCTTTCAAAGTTAGTAATATATTAGTATCTTTGTTGATAGTATCATATGGTATTGTTTATTAAGTTTGTGTTGATTAACTGCCCTTATCATTCTTACTTTCTTAATCTACACTGCAAATAGTAAGGTTACTACAAAGTTCGAATACAACCTGAGGATATTTAATTGTGTGAATTTGCTGTTTGAAATTTGTGATATGTAAAGCTTATCCCATTCCTGGATTAATTTGGATTTGATGCATTGAGACATATATGTATATGGAGAGGGTATCAATCCCAATAAGATTTATAGTACCATATTATAATAGAAAATATCGATTCTAAGATTCTGAAGAACAAACAACAATAGATGGCTTACCTCTGTGCTGTGACAGAATCGTGGCTTTGCACAGGCCGTTTCCGAAAATCCTTTTTCTCCTTTGGGTGCCATATCTTCTTTCTTCTCTTACACGATTTTTCCTATCATAAGTCAGTCTCACTGAATAACGTGCTAATCTAGAATCTTTCAGACGTATCTTCCCTGAGCCGATCTGACTTCCCTCTTGGATGTGATGCCTTCCCTATTGGAACCGAGATCCGTTCTTAAATTCTCTTCTAAAGGACGCGATCTCCCTGCTGGGTCATGACCTTTCTGAGGACGTATCCTTTTGAAGGGGCATTTGGAAGCTATGCCCCGATTCAGTGCTGCATGGGAGTCCTTCCTAAGGTGCTTATTATAATTTTCATATACATGCTCAACTTAATCGACACATGGTAAAAAGTATTCCATGTTTATTTTATTATTCACTAGATTACAATATTCAGGGATATGATTATTTTCATAATACTTGTTGGCAATCATATTTAATAGTTAAAATTGACAATAACATCTAATATTATAAAGGGTAATCATAAACACTCTAAAGATAGAATGACAATTATTTATATTTCAATTTTGTTACTAGCTAGACAATATTTCATATTAGTATTTTGCAAATTCGGGTTTATGACAATTTTTATTTTTAGAAAAATAGGCATTTGAATATTCTTATCAATCTACTACAAAGGTGATCGATATAAATGTTTCGTGCATCTCCTTCAAATTTGAAATCTCCAATTTAATACTCAAATAGATCACAAAACATTGGATGCTCATTAATGTAGTTTGATGTAGTTGAACAATCAGTGAATAACTACTTCCCCCATCTTCTTACACCAACTCTAGCAAGAAATGTATCTCCCTCTTCAAATCTATGGTCACCCAACAACCATGTCACTAAGGTCATTAAGTATTCATCTAAACAAACATGGGCACACACATACTACCACCAGAATTGCCATATGTAAATACCTTTACTGTATTTTGCTCCTTTGTAAAGTACCCTATACTAATATGGTTCCGTAGGATCTTCCAAAGCTCCATCACAATTGCATGGAGTAGTGCTTATGTTTGGTTCTTTTATGTGATAAGTGATAACTGATTGAGAATTAAAACCTGAGAATATTCCATATGATTAACTGGCTTTGGGGAGTGAGACAAACCTTGATAATTATCCACACTAATACTGTACGCAAATAATCCTTCTGCATGTTCATCAAAGTACAAATACTTGTTAGATTTTCTAATGAAATTTATGAAGACTAAAAAAGCTAAATAGATACAATAAATCAACAATTCATGAGTGCAGATTATCAAATTTAGCTAAATTTGTTCCATTTCAACTCCAATAGTTAAGGACATATTGCCTTTGAAGTACAATTTATAGGAATATATGATAGACTGGTAAAGAAGAAATTCTAGAAACATAATGGCTGAATTTAAAGCTTTATAGCCCATAAATCACCCTAAATTCAAAAATATAAAGAATTAAATTCTAGTTAGATTTTAAAATTATTTAATGGTAAATCTCATGAAGTATTTAAATTATGAACATTTCTCTCTGGAAATTTCAATCATGTTATATCAAGCGAAAGTGTAGAGAATATTGTTGTAGGAAATTTAATTTTCTTTATTTGTTGGGGCTGAGGTTTATAGCTAATGAAATCCTAGGGATTTTTGTTTTAATTTAAATGGGAACATTGCATTTTAAGACTGTAATTTATAAAGGTATAGTGTAGAGTGAATTGTTGCAGAAAATTTTATTTTCTTTGTGATGCAGAGTTTTATAGCTGATGAAATCAAAGTAGAAAAAAAAAACTTAAATGAGAGAGTTGTATTTTGAGACTATAATTTGAAAATATGGATGGATCGAGCTTAAATAATATGCGCATGATGTAGTAGGGGTCAAATAATATCAATTCAGCTCTAAGCAAGGAATTTTTTATAGAAATAATCTTAAAGACAACCTCATTTTTTGGTTTTTTCAAGACTTAGGATTCATTTGTGGGGAATTAAACAATACATAAGATTTACAATTGAAGGCTGAGTTAAAATTGGGTTGAATTACTTCTAGAGCAACTATTCATAGAATCACTAACACTTTATCATCTATAAATCAACTAGCATCTTGCTTTGACACAAGATTATGATTATCCAATTTGCCACAAAAAACAAACCATATCCTTCTTCCCTTATTACATTTTGCTAAGCTACCTGGGCAAGAGCTACTATATCAAATTCATAGAAGGGATTGTCTCTGGCCTAATTTAGCAGATCTAGTGAGTCTATCTCAATGGCCTCTCGATGAGCCAAATTTTTGTTTGCTCAAATAACAGTACTATTAGATCTAAACTACCCCAATTTTCTCTTTAAAAAAAGTAGATTTTTAACATATTTTTTTGCTTTAAAGACTATTCCCCCAAAACCCCATTTAGAGAGATCCCAACCTAATAAACCCCACACCCCTCTTGAAGCCCCAAAGATAGATTGATCTCAAAACGCAACACAGGTCCAACTTTTAACACATTGTTCTTGCAATTCCAAGAGGACAATTGTATCCTTAAAACTAAAAGACAAATGGGGAAGCCGGTCAGATTTGTAGTGAAAAATCTTTATTATGTTTATCATTAAGAGCTATATTCATAATCACTACATAGGGAAAATAAAAATATTGATCCTGGATGGTCTGACGTAACCAATGAATCTGATTTCCATAGAATCAAAATCAAAATTCAAAAACAGTCAAACAACTATTGAAAATAATTTCGTTCTCAAAAAAATCACACCTATTGTTCAAAGAAAGATTCAATATTTTGAATGAATTAAATTGATCCTTGATGGACACATAGGTTGAGAATAAATAAGCCAAGATCATCTACATTTCCATAGTCCAAATTTAAAAGAACTTCTAACCCTAAGATAACAATCGTAAGCCATTTGAGGGCGCTTTTGGCATTTGAGAAAGTATGTGCATGCCAAACAGAGAATGGAGATTACTGAGGCAAAATGAAAAGTAGATTGAAAATTGAGGTGGGCTTGAAATTCAATTTAGGTATAGTGGAAATTAATAACAAGTGGCTTTTAGAGTTTTCGATAGAGTAAATTTGCTAGTTGCGGAGAGTACGACTGTGATTTGGAATTCGCTACCAAGTTATAGTACTTCCTTGAAAAAATCGCTAAGACTATGCATGAGCCATGAGATGACCATAGCATAGCCAGTTCCGAACATACCCCAATGGAAAATAGAAAATGACAAAAAGCATTGACCAGTTAGGGCTTAGTGCATGATACTTAAGCCCGGCCGTATGGGTTACCCCAATAATTTTAGGGACAAATCTCTTGCGGGATACCCTTAGGTGAAACAATTGGGATTTTAGCTTTTGTATAATTGACATATTTCTCTTGCAATTAGGTTCAATTTCCAAGTCCTAGGGATTGTCTGGCCTGTGTTAACCTTTGTGTATTATTGTTGCAGAATTTATCCGTGATGGAGATTTTAACTCAAGTGTCTTGATAAATGTAGGTTAGTGATTGAACACGAAAATTCACCAGCTAAAAATCACATAATCTAGTAACGAATTTACTCTATTAATATGGTATAATTTGATGGTCAACTATCTTGCTACAATGAAAGGTCATGCATATAATCCATATTTAAAAGCTCAAAAACCAACTCATTGATCAATTGAAGAAAAAATACCCAAGGTAGCTTGACGATAAGCAATACAAATATTTTACATACTTAAACCAAGCCAATACTAGAACATAAACCAATGGTATTGAAAAATCTAATGGAAACATATGATTCAAGCTAAATCAATAGCAAAATATAAACAAGATATTGAAAAGAAAAATAGAAACATGTGATTTAGAAATGTAGAGTACCGAAAGAGATAAAAGCCACCGATCAGAGCAATCCATATATGTCATAGGTAATTGACCCAATGAAGATCAAGGAGTAGATGGTGGAGAAAATACTTGGCAAATAATATTTTTGATAGTATTAATTCCTGCTATAATTCCCAACTCCTGCAATCTTTGTTTTGTTTTATTACAACAAGAGATTATTACAATGCAATTGGTTTCAACAGGACTAAAACCAAATTTGTGATAGCTAAACTCAAGTGAATAAAAAAAATGTAAAGCCAAACTTGCGAGAAATCCAACTCAAAGTCAAACCTCTGCTTTAAAAAAATAAAAAAAAATAAAATACACTATTGAAAACAAAAAATATTACAAATAAAAATAATGTATAAATATATATTATAAAAAATATATTTATGTTACTACTATAAAAATATATTAAAAAATAGGCGCCTTAAGAAGCATAACTATTTTACAATTCTAAGGTTTATTGCTTTTTATTTGTGGTTGTTTTATTATTGAGTGGGATGGAAAGTCTCCCAAGTTGAGTCTATTGGACTTGCTAGGGCTCATTTTGGTTTGGAACTTGGCAAGGTTACATTTTCTTAATATGCGCTAGAATCAAAACTAGGGTTTGGTTACCTTATCTTGTATCTTTGTGAAGAAAATACATAAATTTAATATTTGATCTTATCTTAATTAACAATTGAATCATGTTTAGTGTTGGTAAAGTAAAAAATGGTGAGGAGCACGACAGTTTCAGGTTTGAAGTGTGAAGGCAGGGAAAGCTGGGCGGACGAAGTGATTAGGGAAAAGCAAGAGATAGCAGTGTCACTGGATGATAATCATACCCCACAATGGGTGTTTGCCAATGGAGATTGGGTAGATCATTGTCATCCGCAACTATGGAAGAATTCATGTGAAGACTAGGCGGCTCAGGGTTCTATCCATTTGTGACACGATTCTCCTTCAGATGACTCAAGAGAAGAATGGCGGGGTGATGCTGGTAAGAAGGCCATGCAACCAGGGCTCCGTTACCATAAAACTCAGAATAAATCAGTATGGAGGAAAAAAGAAAGATTTCACAACGAAGGAATGAATTCCTTTGTGGGGAATCAGGATCCAAAGAATGAATGAAACCCTATTACATTAGAAGTGTAGGAAATTCCGTTGATCGACATATCGCAGGAAATAAAGAATGATGCAAAAATTTTAGGGGAGTTCGCTCTAATATGTCGTTTCATTGGAGGTAGTCCCAATAGGGAAGAAATTAGAGGTTGGATAAAGATGAAATGGAAGACAAAAGTACATTACTTAGGTTTCTGCCAAAAAACTATTTCATGGTGGTTTTTGCATACAAAGAGTCAATGAAAAAGATAGTGGAGGGCGGCGTGTGGCATATGGGAATATTTTAGCTTTACATGCAAACCTGGGAAATTTTTTTTGATCCTACCCGATTCAAGCCGTATGACCAACTGGTCTAGATTCGCCTATACAACCTTCCATTTGAATATTGGAATGGTGGTTGCTTGGAAAAGATAGGAAGATCACTGGGTACTTTGTTGGACATCGATATGGATATCATAAATAGTGATTTATACAAATATGCAAGGTTGCAGATCGCCGCGATCAATACCATACCTCAGTCAATAAAATTACAAGTGGAAGGAGAAATTTGGAACTAGGTTGTTGAAATAGAACAGGATAAAAGTTTTTGCCTTAAATGTGGTTCAAGGATGCATAATGAGATGTCATGCAAAATCGGGCAAGGAAAAAGGGAACTCAGGCGAGTGGAAAGGGAGAGTAATAGAATGACGAATAAAATGCAAATAGTTCCATATGTGACAAGTGCGCCGAAGCCAGGATCAAAAGTTTCTAAGGAAAAGGAATTTGTGGGGTCGTGCATGGATCAAGATGGTATCAGTGTGCCCAGGTCACACCAACCTCTAGAAGAAATGGCAAAATTGGACAATCAGAAAGAAGTTCAGATGGAAAAATACACTCCTTTGACAGATTCTGATGCTGAAATGGAACTTGAAGATGAGTTAGATATTATTGATCAAAGAAGTATTACTCAAACTGTAATTCTGCATTAGGTATGGGAAAATTCGGCAAACAAAGAAAATCCTGGGGTAGAAAATCATTCAAACAATTGAGGGAAGAAGAGGCAATTGTTAGAAATTATCCTAGCATCAAAGAGTTCTTAAGTACCAAGGGAGGATCAGCCTCCCTTGGGAAACAATGAAGCTCACCACTTGGAATGTCAGGGGTCTAATGGCCCCTGACAAAATACGCTTGGTTAGGCATCAGCTGCAGAATTGTGTAAGTGATGTAATTCTTATACAAGAAACTAAGTTGTCACAAATTGAGGTAGGGGAATTTTTGAAGTACATTAGGTCATGGAATGGCTTCTTTCAAGAATCAGCTGGTGCTTCAGGGGGTCTTGGGTTAATTTGGAAGGAAACTGAAGTCTTAGTAAAAGTATTGTGTTCACAAGTGAATTGGTTAGCATCAGAAGTTTTTAGTATGAGTCTCAACCTTTCATTCATTCTCATCAACATTTATGGTCCTAATGGAATGAAGGAGAAAGCTCTAGTTTGGTTGGAGGTCTTGAGCTTCATTAACGATCATTCATGCTCAAACATTATAGTTGGAGGTGATTTCAATGCAGCTTTAGAGATCTCTGAAAAAAGTGGTGGGATAAGGTCTGAAACTCAAGTAATGTTAGATTTCAGGAAGTTTGTTGCTTGCTCAGGATTGGATGATTGTCAAACCTCAAATGGTGTATTCACATGTAACAACAGGCACAAGGATTTTACAACAATATCAGAGAGATTGGATAGATTCATGATATCACCAGGGTGGCGCAATTTATGTTCAACCATCAAGGCTCGCATATTGCCAAACTCCATTTCGGATCACTTTCCTGTTGAACTCAATCTTTGTAAAGGATTGGACCTCCCAAATTCAACATTCAAGTTTATGAGTATGTGGTGGCATGATGATAAACTATTGAAGTTCTTGGAAATTTGGTGGAAAGAATATCGAGTCGGGGGTTCGATCAGTTTTAAAATCGTTAAAAAATTGCAATATCTGAAACATAAACTTAAAGAATGGAACAAGGAAAAATTTATGAATATATTCTCAGAGAAGGAAAGAGTGGAGGTAGAATTGCAAGCTTTAAATGAGAAGGTGATCAGAGATGGAATGAGAAACGAGGAATTTGTGCATGAGAAAGATCTAAAGAACGAACTTGTGGAAATACTCAAGAGGGAAGAAATATTCTAGAGGGACAAATCAAGAGAAGTTTGGCTTTTAGATGGTGATTCAAATTCAAAAAATTTCCATGCCTCAGTGTTGGCCTGAAGAGATGTAAACAAAATTGAATCAATTTACTCGCAGGACGACTCCTTGAAACATGGCACTATAGAAGTTGGGTTAGAGGCAGAGGCATTCTTTAAAAATTTGCTAGGGGAATATACTGGAACTTGTGGTGAGGGGATCATTCTAGATGCAATAGAAAGAAGGGTGGATAGCGTAGACAATGCCATGTTAGTGGAACCAGTATCGTTGGAGGAAGTAAAGGCGGCCCTATTTTAGTTACATCTTGACAAGGCTCTTGGGCGGAATGGATTTCCTGCTCGGTTTTTCCAAAATTGCTGGGGCTTCTTAGGGTCGGACTTGTGGCTAATGGTAGAGGACTTTAGGAAGTTAGGGAGATTTTTCAAGGATATCAATAATTTAGTTTTAGCCCTTATTCCCAAAAAGACTGAATGTTGAACCTTTGGTGATTATAGGCCAATTTCTCTCTACATTACTGTTTATAAGTGTAGATGTCTAAATTTGGACACTTAATTTATCCAAATTCATCCCCTTCTGTTTTATTTTCATTAATTAAGTAATACTGCTATTATTTAATTAATATCTTTAATTCTGCCAAATCCCTAAGGTATTTAATCAATAATACCTTATCTCTTTAATCCTCCTTCCATCAATTGAATTAAATAAATATTCCCTTCATGTCACATCCTCCATCATTTTTATCTTATCCTAATCCATCTTCTAATCTCATCATTAAGGTGTGCACATGCCTAATCCTTGATTAGGATGTGTCACATCCTCCAACTTTTGCAAGTTGGTCTCTAATCTCTCTTAGCCACCTAACCATTGTCTAATCCTTCACTAACTAGCCTAATCAACCTCTCAAGGAATTTTTAATTCCTTTTATCCTTCCAAGGAATATTAAATTCCTTTTCTCTTCCCCATGTCCTTTATGACATGTGTCCTTGGTCAACCTTATTAAATGCTTTTCTTTTTTGACAAGGCATTCCACTTCCCATGTGAATTTTTAATTCACCTTTAATCCCAGGCACCCAAAAGGAATTTTTAATTCCTTCACTTCTCCCCACATGTCCTTCAGCTTATTCTTTATTCTTTCCCATCTCCCCATGAGAATATTTGAGGAATTTTTAATTCCTCACATGTCCTCTCACCCACATGGGGACAAGGACCTCCTTTATGAGGAGATCTTGTCCAATCCCAAGGTACTTTGTACCCCCCTCCATGTCATGTGCTTCTCTTTCTACCTCATGTCCACTTCATCTTTTAGGGCTATCTCACATGCCACATGTCAAGATGTGAGGGCTTGTGAGTTCTCAACTCACTTTAGCCCTACATCTTGATATTTGGTGGCTCAATCTCAACCGTCCATTTCCCCTAAGAATTCTCAAAAATCCTATAAATACCCCCTCTTTTCTCTCATTTTAGGAGGAGATCATTTTGCTAGCCAAACTCTTGCAATTTTGTTTCTGAACCTACACTTAGCCATTTTCTTGTTGTCACCCACTTGCATCCATCTTCACATCCTCACCTAGCTCACATCTTGTGCCATCCAAGGAGCATACACATCAAAGATCGAAGGGCCAACCAAAGGATCGATTCGACGCAAGGTATAAAGTTCTGTTTTGTTGCTTTTTATCTTGTATCGTTTCCAACTTAGGCTAATCTTGAGGTGTAGGTTGTTTTGGTGTTTATTTGCACTCTTTTGCTTGTTGCTTGCTTTCTAACGCTCACATTCGACCTATCACAATAAGGTATTGGAAAAAGTATTAGCAAACAGACTTAAAAAGATACTATGTAAGATTATTGCTCCTGAGTAGACTAGCTTTGTTCTGGGGAGGGAGATAACTGACAGTATTCTTCTCATTAGTGAAGTGGTGCATTCGCTAAAAGTAGACAAAACTGTTGGCATGGTTATTAAGTTGGATGTTTGCAAAGCATACAACAAAGTCTCATGGGAATTCCTGATTAAAGTTATGCAGTGCATGGGTTTCATCAGTCATTGGTGTCTACTAATCAAACAATGTATATCCTTGGTAAGATTTTCTGTTATGATAAATGGTTCAATGCATGGTTTCTTCAGGGTGACCAATGGTTTGCGTCAAGGGGACCCTTTATCCCCTTCCTTATTTGTAATAATGGCAGAAGTTCTAAGTCGTGCAATCAAAAGGCGCTACCATCAACTAGAATGGAAGGGCATCATAGTGGCTCCAAATGTTGAGCAAATCGCCCACACCCAATTTGCAGACAACACAACCTTGTTTGGTGAGGCTAGTTTGCGGGAGGCTAAGTGTATCAAAGCAACATTGGATGAATACGAACTATAGTCAAGGAAAAAAATGAACAAAGAGAAATTAAGAATATACTTCTTCAACACAAAGGTTCATCTTCATAATGCTATTGCCACTGTTCTGGGGTTCAAAGTTGACAATCTCCTTGCCAGGTTTCTTGGAGTATAGATTTTTGATGGGGCTTGTAAATCTAAGCACTGGAACGAAGTTCTGAGTAAATGTAAAACTAAGGCGCTATCATGGAAAAACAAATGGATAACTTTGGCGGGCAGATTGACCATGACTAAATCTGTGCTCTCGGCTATTCCAATCTTTACATTAGCCTATTATGAGGCGCCAAAGAAGATAGAAGAGGGTCTAGAGAAGATTCTAAAAAGATTCCTATGGGAAGGGTCAAATGAAGTGAAGTGAATCCCACTTATTGGGTGGGACATTGCCTGCAAGCCTAAAATCGAGGGTGGTGCGGGTCTAAGGAGAATTGGAAGGCAAAACACTGCTGTGGGCGCAAAGTTAGTATGGAAGATGTATAGACAACCGGAGAAACTGTGGTGCTGCATAGCTCAAAGCAAATACCTCGACAAACACTCTATTTCTAGGATTTTAACGACATGCACAATAAGGAGTGGCTCAACACTTTGGAAATTTATTAACAAATGTCGTTTGTTGATCACAAGACATATAACATGGAGAATTGGAAATGACAAGCTGGCAAGGTTCTAGACTAATTATTGGAACGACTATAAGAGTTTAGCTGAGGAATTCAATTTAGAATTGGAAGTAGGACAATTGGAGAAAGATGGGGGTACTGAAGTTGCTAGGTATTTTAATCTAGAAGATTACCCGGAAGGCGGGAGGGTGAAATGGAAAAGTTTGTTGCATTTGCATTTAGATCATATTAAACTAAAGGCTATCATGGATGAATTAATCAATCGGGTTGTTTTGATATCCAAAGAAGAAGATTCTATTGTATGGTGTGGGGAAAAATCTGTAGAGTACTCAACTAAATTGGGTTATCAAATTCAGGTGGAAAATGGAGCAAGAATAGATTGGATGGAGAAATTATGCTGGGATCAAGTTGTGCTTCCCAAAGCTGGTGCTTTTCTTTGGGTGGTCTTTCATAAGAGGTACTTAACAATGGATCATTTAAAAAGGATGGGAATTGCAGGCCCAACTCGGTGCGTCCTATGCGAACATAATGAAGAAGATGCTGACCATTTATTTCTTTCATGTCCTACTGCAATTGAATGCTGGGATTGGCTTCAATATTCGTTTTCAATACTTAGCCCGAGATAGGAGAAATTGTGTGAATTCCTCAACACATGGAAGATGGGCAATAGCAATGGTTATTGGCATAGCCTATGGGTGCTGGCACCTTCATTGGTAATATGGCATATATGGAAAGAAAGGAATAGGATAATTTTCAGAGGCGAAGCACTTGAAAATAACAAGTTAATTGAAAAATTGAAGGTTGTAATTATCGAGGTGGAAAATAATAGAACAAGATTGAAATCTCACTCAAAGTTCACAAGATGGGATGAAGAAATTCAGAAAGCGTGGAATAGCTTAAGAAGACCAAATATTTGCACGCCCTTAATAGAGAAGGTTGACAGAAAATCAGTGCGTTGGCAGGGGCCTGTGGATCTTCCTTGGAAATTGAATTTCAATGGGGTAGCGAAAGAGAATCCCTGTGCTGCGGGGGCTAGGTGTATTATTAGAGACCGTGCAGGTGAATGTGTTTGGGAAGCCTCCAAAAAATTTGGGGAGTGTTCTAATAATGTTGCAGAGTTTGAAGCATTGCTAATGGGAGTCCAATTATGTGTCAGTAAGGGGATTACATCAATTAAAATTGAGGGAGACTCAATGATTTGTATCCAAGCAATAATAAATGGCAGATCTCCAAGTTGGAAGCTCGACTATTGGGTAGTCCAAATCAAGGAACTTATAGGTAAATTGGAAAATTTAAGTTAGGACACGCCTTTAGAGAAGCAAATAAAGCTGCTGACTATCTGGCGAATGCTAGAGTAGGGCAAGTGGATGAGATTATCATCGATTCCAAGGCGGAATGTTGGAACGAACTACAGGATTTGGTGGCTAGTGACCAGGAGAAGTGGCTAAGGTTACCCTCAAGTGGATATGAATTATAATTTGTGTGATCTGGACTGTCAATGGCAGGAGGATTCGTAACTTAGTACTATTCTGGACTATGACGTGCCATACGGTTGATCTTTCTACCCGATTTCTTGTCTGTGTCAAACTAGAACTGACGGTTTCTTGTCTCTCGCAAGCCATGCGTTGGTTTGGTATGACAGATTCGACCTTGTGTTAACTGGTCTTTGTTGGAATGGACCATTGGACCTTTCTATTCTTAGTTGGTTATGTGGATTTAGTTTGATTATATTGGCTCCGAGATTTCTTGTTTGAGGCGTCAGTAAGGAATTATCAAACACGGTTTTTCAATTTGGTGTCGCTTGTGCTTGTGTTAAGGAGCCCTTAGCAAATCAATGCTATCGTCTCTTCGTGCTTCAGAATAGAGAAGTTTATAACACAATTGTTGCATTTGTTTCGAAGGTTTTAGGTGTGAGACAACATTGGTGTGATGGTAGAGTATATGAAATTGTCTTTGGGGCCCTAGTAGATGTACACAAATCTAAGGAGTGGGTGGCAGTGCGGCTTAATAGGATTGTTGTTGGCCTCAATGTATTATAGCTAATGCCACTATGGAGCTACGAACGAGTGTTTGGGTAAGTTTCTTGCGAGCATTCTTTGATCCAGATCTGGCTTTGGAGGAGGGGGTGGAGGGAGCTGAGGCCGAGGTGGCAAATAACTTCATGGCAGATGCTTGGGAAGTTTTCTGAGCGGGAGTCAAAAACAACAATATGGATGCTTTTTCCCGGTTTATGGATACAGATCGGGCGTGGCTTGGTATTGATAGTCTAAGGCATTTAACGGAGCTGGGGAATCTTCTGGCTATTTTAAACCATAGCCTGGTGGTATAAGAGGTTGCCTTTAGGTGGATTCATACTCAACGAGTTCATTGGTCTGTTTGGTGTGCAGTCTCCTTTTCTCTAACAGTATTGGTAGGAGTTTATTTTGGCGATTAGGGGTAACTATTGATACATAGTATATGAAAGTGATGTTGTTGTTAGTGATAAACGAAGTGGCCTATGAGCAGTATGTATTTAATTGGTATGTATTTGGGCGTTACCCCTTGTCTTTTGGTAACACTTATCTAAAAAAAAAAAAAACAATTGAATCATGTTTGTTTAAAAAAGAAATTGGACATATGTATTGATAATCAAATTATAATTAAAATCAGTCAATTCAAATTTCACGGGGAACTCATAAGACAAGTAAGCATCTTTGCGTTTAACCTCTAATGTGCTATTGAGTCTTTTCTGGCTTTATTTCACTATTGAATCTTTTCGCTTGATTTATTTTACTCATATATTATTTGATTGATTGAAATGGTGATAGCATATGGGCAGTTTATTGTTGTTTTGAATAAGTTGATGAAAATAAGTGGCTTGAGAAAAGATAACTCTCGACGTATTTTATATATATTAATATTTAATATATGTATGCTAGTTTTTATATCAAATATATTTTTTCCATAACTTAATTTTTAACTTACTAATAAAGAATAATATATAACTTTAAAAAAATAAAAAGATAAAGATATACCAAATTTAAAATCACAATAAGAAAAAAACTATACAAAATATACAAAACATGAAACTACTAAAAACAATAAAAAATATCTGTTTGGGTGAACTTCCATCATCATTCAATATCTATTTAGAATCGTAAGAATATTTGTCTGTTTAAAGTCCATCTGTTGAAATAGTACTAAATAATTACATCTGTTGAAATAGTACTAAATAATTAGACACCCAATTCTAATATTTGAACTAAATATATCCATTAAATTCACTAAAACAAATAATCATGTAATGGCCGCATTGACAAACAACAAAACTCTGGATACGCATTTGACCCAAATATTCATCCACAACTACTGGCTCAACCGTTTTTTTTTAAATTATGGCGATGCCTGAACACAATGGAAACGGATGACATTAATTAATATGGTAAAACAAAAGTATCCCTCATACTTGCATTTAGATTTCGTTAAAACCAACCAAAAAAACCAGTTGAAATAGTATCAGTGGCCCTTCCATGGTCAACCTGGAGTAGCATTCCACATCTCCATTGGATCAAGAACAAGAAATATATCATATATCTGGTCTCCAGTTAACTTGGAGATCAGGGAAGGGTCTCGATTTGGCTTTACCAAAGGTCTGGTGTAGAAGGCGGGCCATTGCCATTGAGTGAGAGGAAAATGGCAGGGGCGGCAGCAGCACCAGATGCTGTCGAAACGTGGGTAATGTCAAAGAAGGTATGGAGGTTGGGATCCATTTATTTCAGGTCTGACCAAAAGTTCAGAGCTTACCTACTCCTCTTTTCTGTTCTCATTCTATGCGGAGTAAATTCAGGTAATTACATGTCATGTCGTAATTAATACACTGTTCTATTCAGCAGTTACTGCAAATCTTTAGTTCAATGCATTGGATCAGCTTCGGCTGTTTAGTTTTTTGGAACATTGGATGCAATTAAATGTCTCTATTATGGAGTTTTCAAATTAACATCTAAACTTTACTGAATTTTATCTTATTCTGTAGCCTTGGGCCATGGGCTTCCTTGTCATGTGGGGTATAGTTAAATATCATTCTCAAGATTTATAAGGGTGAATTACGCTCAACTGTAAAATATAGTTGTTGCCCCTTAAATCCAGGTGAAAGGGATTGATCTGAGTCAGCCTCTTACGAGTTTATATTATTAATATCATGCGGTCCAGAAGTTTGACTTGGTATAAGACCGTTTTCTAATTCGCCAGGGTCAATTTGTGGGTCTGAGATGAATGGTATTGGGATATATTATATGTGCTTTGACTTGTTTGGGACTGAGCGTTGTAATTTTCCTTGCGCATATTATGTGTGAGATGATTAATTGGCGCTTGGCAGAATGTTTTCCGTCGCACATATTATATGTGATATGACCATTTGGGTCTGCGCATATTATATGTGATAATACCATTTGGGACTGAGCAGGACGACCTCTTTCACATTTTGCATGCCTGACAGAACACACCATTTCAGGAAATCAAGACTCATCTCAGACCACTTGATTTGAACCGATTAAACACCCTATCGGGACCTCTAAATTAGTAATTTTTTTTTTGGTTTAGGGTATATATCCTTTGCTTATAACGAGGGGCTCAGCAAATTCGGTTGGATGAGTTCTTTGTTTACCGTGACTTCTGAGACCCCGGGAGTTTGAGCTCTGTTTGAGTACACTCCGTGGTACATTAAGCCAGCCTAGTCTCAATTCCGGCTTCTGACAGCGGGTCATTCTATCCAGTTAATCTGGGACGAGGGACAACTAGTTTTGTGAATCACCAGTTGCCTTTTCTATTTTTCTTTTTCTGCCAGTTAATTTACTTTTGAACACCTAAGAGGGTACTCAACTACAAATGGAAATACATTACTCAAACTCAGTGTATTACAACTAGAAAATTATGGGAGTACGCCTAGCATGATTTGAACCCGGTATGTCATAAGCATATGAAATGCAGCTTACTACTAGACCGCAATCTGATAGGCCCTTTCTGCTGATAAACATCGATCAATGGATGATATAGTGTCATAATCTAATGGTTCGATGGAGGGTGGCTACAAATATATATCTTCTAGGGAGTATTCTTCATACAATTTAAGTCATGTGGCACCTCCTTCAGAAAGCATTGAAGTCATTATTGTTGAATTTAATGACAGTAGAATAAATGAAAGAAAAAGATTGCAGAAAATAAAATGAATGAACAATAACACACACAAACAAGAACATAGGACTTTTATAGTGGTTCGTCTTATAGACTACATCCACTTTCAACAGGGCAATCTCTTTTATTAATTCTCAATACAATTCTGCAATCAAGCAGCAACAGTTTTTATAATTTAGTCTCATCTCCAAAATGGAAAAATCCACCAAAACGGTCAACTTCTAAATTAGCAAAGACATGCCAAAAAGAAGTCAGTTACAATTAGAAGGAATATTTGGGTTTCACCGAACCCAACAATCTCCCACTTGAAGACCAAATATTGCTTGAGAGAGCTGCTCAAAGAAATCCCCTACTGCAGGCTTTTACATTAGCCCCAAGATTTTAGCTTCGCCAAATTCTATTCAAGAACGCTTCGGATGAATCTCCTCCAAAGCACGTCAGACTGAACATACCTTCATACCGGGTGATTTGGTGGAACCGTAACAAAAATCTGCCCACTAGCGGCATTTGCTATGCTTGTTTTCTTTGCACGCTCTGTTGTAAAGGCCTTATTAGGCTTACCAAGCTCACAATTCCCACCAACAAATATTTCAAACTCCTTACGTTTCTGTCATTCTTTGACAACAGGATTGGTAAAGAAATCATCCTCTTGGCCTCTAGATTTAGTTGCCCACTCAACATATTGTGCCTTCCCCGCAAAAGCCTTGTAATTATTAACTAGACTTAGCACAAAATCCAAAACCTCAAAGACTTGCTCAAACAATACCAGTGCAGGACATTCACTGAGGCACGCAATCTGCAGCAAGATCTCACAAAGCTCGTTTTGTTCAAAATCCTTTCCAATCCGAAACGTCACCAAGAACTGCAAAAATGCCTACATGTCCAATGTACTCACACTCTCCAAGCTCATTTCAAGCCCCATCGTTTTCCTCCACACCTTGGCCATCTCCCTCGCATTGCCCTGAACCTCCTTCACAACCGGCGCATTCTTGTTGCTTCCCAGAACAGGAAAAAAACATTCCAACAGAGAAATGCAGCTCCTCATATTGAGCGATTCCTTATTCTCTTCATTTTGTAGCGGTGAAGGATCCTTGGCTTTGAGAAAAGCTGTCTTGAAAAAAATCATTTTCAAGTATTTTGGGAGAAAATTTGGATCAATTTCAGTCAAATTTGGATCGGATTGAGATAGCTGAACAGGATTTGCTCTAGCTTCCTCATTAATCACTGGTTTATCTCCCAAATCCTTGCCAATTTTCACATCGTTCATCCCAATATCCTCTTTCACCTCAATCACCTCCTCGTCATCTACTTCCCAACTCAGATCTTCATCCTATGATGAAACAATAGCCCTCTTCACAAGATCAGCCCTAGCGTCTTCGGCCTACTTCAACTTATGCAGCCAATAAAAGTACCACGTCCAGAAGGTCTCGTAATCCACAATCTTTGGCACAAACCTAGACTTGACCTCCTCCATGAACACATTCTCCCTGCATGAAACCTCTAGCTCCTCCGCCTTCTCCTCCTGTCTAAAACCCGATTTCCAAGCCTCAAAATCCTCAACATCCTCAGGCTCTTGGCAATAAGAATTGCTATCAAGCTGCATGGCTCTAATCTGAACCTCAAGCCTACTGTCTTTCTGGGCATCCACATTACTATAAATAGAAGAGGAAGAAGACGACTCGATCTGATCATTATTGGAATTTTCCTTTTTTAATGCTTCATTTCTTTTCTTTCTAGAAAACTCCCATTCTTTTGCAAATTTGTCTTTTTCCTTCTCCATACAGAAAATTCGCTCTTTGAGCATCAAAATCTCTTCCTTTAGGATCACAACTTCTTTGTTCAGGTAATCCTCTCAATTCTCGACCTCTTTCTCGGGTTCATCTTCACTCGCCTGGTTCTAGATTGCATCCTCCTCTCATTGGGAGGCATCCTCCTCATCTTGGAAGGCAAACTCCACAGTCTTTCCTTGTTTAACCAACGATTGCTTCAAATCCTCTTTGTTATCTTCTTTCTCTTTGCCAATGGCAGCCACAACTGCATCAAGAGTCAAGAAGGAAACAAACCTAGCATCCTCCTCCTCTCTAGCTGAATCCTTCTCATTTTTCCAACCATCCCACCAATGAACATGGCGCCTTGTTTCAGGTTGTACATGCACATTACTTTCTACTGAATCTAAACTGCCAAGAAATTCTTCAATGATAGAATCAGCTTCATCATCATCTGAAACTCCCACTTCAACCTGTCTCTTCACTATATAAAAGCACCCAGCTTTGGGATCAAACACCCAATTGTTTTCCATCTCTGCTCAATACTTCTCCATGGTTTTGATACCAATTGTTGAATTTAATGACAGCAGAATAAACAAAAGAAAAAGATTGTAGAAAATAAAATGATGAACAATAACCACACAAACAAGAACGTAGGATTTTTATAATGGTTCGTCTTATAGACTACATCCACTTTCAATAAGGGAATCTCTTTTATTAATTCTTAATACAATTCTGCAATCAAAAAACAACAGTTTTATAATTTAGTTCCATCTCCAAAATGGAAAAATCCACCAAAATGGTCAACTTCTAAATTAGCAAATACATGCCAAAAAGAAGTTAGTTACAATTAGAAGGAATATTTGGGCTTCACCGAACCCAACCATTATGTTGGCTCTACATTCATTTTAAGATTTTTTAGTGTTAATTTCGGTGTTCATTACCCCTTTTGGAAGAGATTGATTCTCACAATGAAGCAAAATCTAAGATTTTTGAGTGTTAATTTTGGTGTTCATTACCCCTTTTGGAAGAGATTGATTCTCACAATGAAGCAAAATCTAACTTATGAAGGTACAAGGTTCAACTAGGAATACAAGTAAAGGCTTCTCAATGATGACGTATAGCTGTTTGTGGTTTGTTTTTTCAAGAGTCTCTCTTCTGTGTTTAAGAGGAGTTTTTACTAGTATATTGGGCTATTTATTCAGTGTACAACTGATTGGTAAAACCAATGAGTGATTTTTAAGACCAGTTAAGAGTGGCAAGGAAATCACTTTGGACCGTTTGCAGATGTAATATTTGTCTTTCTCAAACATCTTTTGCATGTTTTGGTGGATTTTGCGGGGTGAGTTTTACTTTTACTGGACAAGAACCATGCTGAAATTACTCTATAGAATACAGTGTTTGTTGGAATGAGGCATGTATTTTGTATTTTTTCTGTTTTATCCCATGATCCAAATTTTATCTAAATAAATATGCACAACAAATGGAAACTGGTTAATTCAAAAGCTAAGTTACTAGTTTTGGGTTTGGGTATGCTGGTATGGCAAGATTGGGATGGGTATGCATTGGGTTTGTCCATACAGAAAATGTATACAAAGCATAAATATATACATATTTTAGGCTTTTAGCCTAAAAACAGGAATTAAGTTCAAATAACACAACATACATCTAATAGACAAAACTCCCATAATTTTTTTATAATATTATATTACCTCGATATTTAAAGCTGTATCCCCCTTTCCATGGACCCCACTGAGAGCTCCGTTTCATGTCACTCTCAAGTTAGAGTGTCTAGGACAAAATCTAGGGAATTACCTAAGCAGAAAAAATAAAACCCAAATAATAATAACAACACCAATACACCATCATTTTTATACCATACTCATCGGCTATAATTGGACAGAGAAGTAAAAGAAGAATGAGAAGACTTAGGGAAAGATGGACTTCCTGCCATAGTCTGCTTGGCTTCCAAACTGTTATAGTGCCATTTGTACAAATTCCCTGCCATTAACATGTTTTATGTAATCTTTCTGTGAATGTGATGACAAAAACAAAAATTACATTGCAAAGAAAAAGCAAAAAAGAATGAAAAACAAAAGGCCATGATTTGCAGAGTTTTCACTCTGGGCACGATATTTGAACCCTAGATATGCTCATATACGTCTATGGACATACCCGGTTGAAATTAAGGCCAAAAGTACGTGGCCTGCCCACACTCACAATTGACTGGACTGCAAACCTGGACTGGGCACAAACTGGACCTGGATACAGGGGTTTTCTTGAGCAAACCGGTAACTTAGTTCAAAGGCAAGTGCAAGCAACACACGAAGGCATTTAGCTATTATATGTAGGACAAACTTTGGGAACAATTGAACTTTATATTGAAATCTATGTAAGTAGTAGTTGTTAGCTTGTTCGAAGTTTGCCTGCCTTTTCTATCAAGCTTGACACTTATCCTTGCAAGAGATAACACACAAAAAAGAGAATAGGAAGAGATATCTGTTTGTGATGCCTTAATTCAATGTCATGGCCCCGCCAAAGGAAGTATCGCAACTTCCTAAAACTCAAGATGGTGGCTTTAACACAGGCAAGAGAAATTAATCCCAACAATTAAAAGGAGGGGGTCGATCAAGTTTAAAAAGAATGTGAATCGCAGCAAGGAAGACAATTAAAATAAATAACAAATAATAATAATCAATCAAGAGTTAAAGGCAGCGCTCCATTTTGGAAAGGTTTGACTCTTTGCAAGGCTACCGTTGATGAAAAGATGTGACTTTCCACCTCAAGTGGAATATATTAAAGAGAGGTCATTTTATTTGAGGAAGGCATCAAGAATAAATAGAAAAATAAATCTAAGACATCAATTCAGAATATATATTGAGAGCAAAACTAAATAATATTCAAAAAATAATTTGTTGCAGCCATTGAGGATAAATTTATTAATTCATCAAGAGGGTTTTAGTCATCAATAATCTAGCAAATGCCTTGATAAATCAGTTTTGAATTTGTGGAAGTGTCTTGCAAATAGGAAGGACGACCAACCTTCCAAGTTCATGAGAGATGAAGGATGACCCGCCTTCATGCTCTTATCAAGTTGAATAGGAGATGGAATGAATATCCAACCTTTCACACTCTTGGGATTGATTTTTGTACCCAAAATTAAAATTTTTGCTTCATTAAGGCATTTTGTAAAAAATGGTCAAAGTCTTGTAAAATTGTCAAAAAAGGTCAAAAAATGAAAAATTGCATGTCACATATGTTGGTTAAAAACTCAAATTTTCCAAAAATTGATGATCTAGGTCTCTTCAGAGCAACCTGTTGTGACCTTTTCACACATCACCCCATTCAAAATGGCCCCCCCCCCCTAATTTTTGCTTCATTCCCGGCTTTTGACTTTGGTTTTCCCGCTGTCTCTCTTTGTCCCGTCTGTCTATCCGGGGATGTGCCCATCTTCGAGCTTAAATTGAAATTTTGGCTAAGTCTGTCAAATTAGGGTTTTGAATCTTTATGCCAGTTTAAGGTTAATTTAAGTCAGTGAATTGAAATTTAAGCTTGGCATTACAGTTAGAAGACTTCAAGCAGGTTCCCACTGAATTTTCACTAAGTTTTGACAACTTACTATTTTTAGCAGTCCGGGCTTCGAAAGCAATTTTTAGGGTTTGCATGTGTGCTTTTTCAATGCATGTCTGGAGAATCTTTATGGGTTTTTTGAGACCTTCGCGATGATATAACATGCGGGCCAAGATGATAACTTTCAACAATTCTGACTTCGGGAGCCATTTTTAGGGTTTGCATGTAGGATTTTTTAGTGCATGTCAGGATATTCTTTATGGGTTTTTCGAGAGCTTCACAACGATGTGACATGCAAGCAAAGTTGATCATTTTTCAGGAACTTACTATTTTTAGCCAGTGCTCGCCTGTAGACCAATTTTATGGGTTTTTTTGGGTAAAACGCTAGAATCTTTGAAAACCGATGTATCCCATCGTGATTAGTATCCTTCAAGCTATCCACTGGTAAAATTTGAATGCAATCCGAGTAATTATTTATAGTAAGTCACCTCCAGAAATAGGCTATAAATAGCAGGCCAGCACGAAGTACCAGTGTGAATAGGTTAGTTAACCCATGAGGATCATGTCAGGCGAATTTCAAGACAAACGGAGTTGCGTAAGTATGAAAATTAGGAAATTTACTAAAAATAGTAACAGGGCAAGCGAGGTATGAAAGCCTGAAGAAATTTCTAAGTCTGTGATGAAACTGTCAGGCCACACCCCAAAATGTGCCCAAAGTTGACTAGGAGGCATGAAAATTTTCCAAGTGAAAACTGGAAGCAGGGGGTCTCAAATGCGCCCAAGCTTGTAGTGATGGGAAACATCCTGACACCCCCATGAAATGTGTACAAACAATGATGGAGCTGAGAAATTTTCTAAGTCATGAGAAATTCCTCCAAGACCCTCCAAATGTGCCATCTTGTGAAGGAGGCTGAAGAAATTTGTCTAAGGCATTGAAATTGTAAGCAAGACCCCTCATATGCGCCCAGATTGAGGAGATGTGCTGGAGAAACGCCTAAGTGTTGGGAAATTCCTTGACCCCACCTTGAATGCGCCCAAGTTGAGAGGTTGGCGTGGAAATTTTCTAAGTGTTAAGGAATGGCAGGAAAGAAGCTCAAATGTGCCCAACTTGCAAGATGATGAAGGAACAACGCCTAAGTGTTTGAGAGTTGCTTGAGGACCCCCTAAATGTGCCCAAGTATTGAAGGCGTTAAGAACTTCCTCCACCCCCTCTCAAATGCGCCCAGTTTAGGAGGATGACTTGAAAATTTTTCAAAGGCGTTGAAGATTCCCTGATAGGACCCTAAATGCGCCCAAGTCAAGAAGGAAGTGTGGAAATTCTCCAAGGCATGGAAAATTCCTCCTCAACCCTCTAAATACGCCCTTGGCATCTTGGAGAAGCATGAAAAGTTTCTAAGTGTTTGAAATTCCTTCACCACCCCCCAAATGCGCCGACCACACAAGGCAAGTTGAAAATTGTCTAAGGCAGTAGAATGGCAGTAGACACATGAAAATGCACCCAAGTCAGGAATATGAAGTGAAATACGCCTAAGGCATGAAAAATGAAAGCTAAAAGGATGAAATGCGCCTAGACTAAAAAGGTGAATAAACCTTAGGGAGGAATATTTTTTTGAGGATTAAAAAAATTAAATGTACCCCTTCGCATGTGTACACATGAATATTACATTTTCTGAAGGGAAATTTTTTCTGGGTCCTAGATATCTTCTACAGGGAGATGATTTTGAAACTCTCTACACCTTGCTTGAGATTTTAAAGTGGAGATTTTTTTGATGGGCGCCTGGTTGATAAAATTTCCTAGATAAAATAAAAAATTTCTAAGGCAAAAGGAGAAATATTTTTTGAAAACAAAATGCCTTAGCTTATAAATTGAAGATGGATGCCTAGGTAATTTTGATGAAAATTCTGAAGGGGGAATAATTTTTTCAAGCCAGAGTGAAGATGAAATAATAAGATGAACACCTTAGCCAGTTGAAATGAACTTCTTAAAGGGGGCGGGGGGGCATTTGATTTCTAGAAGATGATTTCAAAATGCAGATGAAGTAAAGTACGCCTATGCCAGCAAGGGTGAAATTTTCAAAATTCTAGAAGTCAAATATTCCAAATTTCAGGTGACAAGTGTTGTGACTACCAGAGGAGGGAAAAATGGAAATTTGAATGAATGAGCTAGAATTAGCATCTTCTAGAAATTCGACTTGGCTATAAGAGTTGAGATTTTTATTTTCTTCATCAGTTGCTAAGAGCAAACTTGAGTTCTGCAGGTGAAGAAATTAAAAGTTGGGGAAGAGTTGGAGAAAAGTTTAAATTTTTTTCTAAGTGTTGGAAAGAAGTTGCTGAAAGGGTGCTGAGGATGGCTGAAACAGATAGAAGAGCGACTGGCAAGGATACTAATGTTGAATCCAGCAAAGCAAATGCATCTAGGCATGTTGTAATCAAGAAGCTGAGCAAGTCTTTCCTTCCAGAGTCAAAGTTTTCTTCGAAGTTAGGGAAGTTGAGTGACACAAACCTCGACTCTTTCAATTTGGAGGCTTTCAGAAGACGAATGCTAGGGATAGGAGGCCATCATCCATCAGTCACTTCACACAATATTGTCAGAAGTGGGCTTTATGCAGCTGCTGGTTTTCCTCCAGCAATTCAGTGTCCGGAGCTGATTATGGAATGCGCTAATTGTTACAACTCAGAGCGAAGAACTATCGTTTCACTTGATGGCAAGTTGTTTGCCAACCTCACGCCTAAGGCTATTGGAGAAACATTTGGAATTCCTGCCTATGAGAAGATGGTTTACAAGACAAGAGAACGAGCTGAAAGAATGTATGCTTCTACATTTGAAAGGTGTGTTGATATGATAAACTCCCATTGGATGAACAAGCCTAAGCCAACTCGCACAAAGCTGCCAAAATAGATAATTTCAGATGACTTGAAGCAAGAGTATTGTGACCTGATTATCATGCTCAACAGAGTTGGAGGAAGCTCCCAATCATTCATCTTTGAGCCTTGGATATTTTACTACATCAACCTGGTGTTGGAAGGCAAAGAACATGTTGACTGGGCAGTGATGATCAGCGACAATTTGTATGAACAACTCAAAAGTTTGAAGAGAACCAAGACATTTTATATGAGCTCATATGTCATCTATATGCTAGCCCGGATGACAAAGTACAGAGGGATATCATACAAGGAGCCGATTGGGTGTGGTTCTCAACAATTCAAGATCCATGAGGCTTGCCCGCAGTTGCACTTGACAAGCACTTCTCATTACAAAAGAGTCCATGATGCCTTCACGATGCATATAATGAGGACGCTTCAACAAAGAACTCATCACAAAATAGCAAAGGAAGCTCAAGAGCTGATTGAGAGGTACAGATGTTGGTTTATCCAATTTCTGAAATTGACTTACATCAGGCTGCAGGGGTTTTCATCTTATCCATATAGGTTGCTTGGATACCCCACGAACATAATTTTGATGCTAGAGATATCTAGGTAGCTCATTGCCTACGATAAGATTCAGAAGAAGAAGAAAAAAGGACTTGACTTCCCTATCATTATGGAAAATATAGATAAAGTTTGTCCTACACTGCAGGTAGTCAAGGAAGCAGAAAACGAGCTTCAATTTTTCCACCTTTCTTATCATACTAGCAGGCAACATTGTGATCCTCATAGAAATATCAGATGGATATTGTCTAAGGAATTTAGACATAAGGCACACATTGAAGATTTTTGGGCAAGTGCATCGGATGATGCTAAAGTAAGGAGAAGAATGTTTTTGAGGATACCATTGAGCATGATTAGGGAATGTGAAATTGTTCTGGTGCCAGATCAGATAGATGAAGATGTGAATGTTATGTAGGCTGATTATGAGACAGTGAGGAATACACCACTCCCACTTCCGGATTGGTCGGAGCCAGAGATTACAGATTTGGATACGCTTTGCATACCAGTCTTGACATTCATGCGAGGTTGGGTAGGAAAGCATGCGAATAGGCTTAAGGGCAGGTCAATTCCTCTTATAACTTAATGGGAGATCATAGGCCGTCAACTGTTGGGAAGAAGAAGCAGGTTGCTCGAGCTCTAGAGCCATGAAGAAAAGAACTAGTCCAGCCGGAGCCCCAAAGAATTAAGGAGGCATCACATACGCCATTGAGGACTCACTCTCCGAGTGTGCAGGAAGTTTCACTGTTTGCAGACAAGAGAGCGAGGTTGAATGAAGAATAGGAATTATAGGAGGCAAATCAGCCACCTCGTAGGGAGTCCATTGGCCAGAGTGTCAATGCACCTATAAGAGAGAACCAGAAGGAAGAGGAGGAAGAAACGGCCATGGATACTCGCTTCCAGCGTGAGATTGAGGCAGCTTTGGAGGATGACACTACTTCGGGGCAAGAGGTCCAAGGTTCTGGAGGTACTCAGCCTATAGAGATTGATGAGCCTCGTTAGGATGAAGGCAGATAAGAAGTTCGTGAAGAGGAAGCAAGGGATGAACAACCATTCATTATTTCTGACTTGCAGTAGGTGGTGCCAGATTGGCTAAGGGACATGTTGTGACCTTTTCACACATCGCCCCATTCAAGATGGGGACCCCCTAATTTTTGTTCCGTTCCGATCTTTTGGCTTGGGTTTTCTTCTCTCTCTCTCGCTCTGTCTCTTTTCTGGTGTCCGTCTTTCGGGGGGTTGTGTCCGTCATTGAGCTTAAACGCGAAATATTGGCCAAGTCTAAAATTAGGGTTTCATCTTTTCTGGTCAATTCAAGGTCAAGTAAAGTGAGTAAATTGAAAACTGAGCTTAACAATGTTGTCAGCAGACATCCAGCAGGCTCTCAGCCAAATTTCATTGGATTATGAGGTACTTACTATTTTTAGTAAGTGTGAAATTCAGGGCAGTTTGTCAGCTATTTTGGAGATTCCGATCATCACACGGCATTCAGAGCGTACCAGGCTGCTTGCATACCAAATTTGAGCAAAAACGGACAACTTACTATTTTTAGCAGTCCGGCTTCCAGGGCTAATTTCAGGGTCCGTGATGCGTAGTTTTTCTTTGCATGTCTGGATATTCCTGGTTTTTCGAGACCTTCACGATGATGTAACATGCAAGACGAGACGACTACTTTCAGGATTCAGTCTCCGAGGCTATTTTTAGGGTTTGCATGTCAGGTTTCTTCTTGCATGTCGGGTGATTCCCGATGGTTTTTCGAGAGCTGCATGCAGCGATTCTCACTCAGAAGGAACTTGCTATTTTAGCGGTATATGTCCCAGACGGCCACCCAGCTAGCTCGTGATTCAATGAGCTGATCAATTGCGTAAACGAAAGCAACACGCGCATGCAATGCAAATTAGGTTTCCATTCGAGTCTAAAAATAGGCATCAAAAGTCAAAATCTTCAAACCGATGTAAAACCAGCTGAATGGCCCTTCAAAATTCACTGAGTCGTGTCAAATGGAGCACTTACTATTTATAGTAAGTCAAATTGGAAACATGCTAAAAATAGTAAATCAATTGCATGTGCGCCGTGGTCGGCAAAGGTCACGTGGTGAGGAGCGCCTCATTCAAATTTCAACTCGATCGGAGCTTGGGAGCTATCAGAAACAAGAACTTACTATTTATAGTAAGCCACCCTCAGAAACAGCCTATAAATAGCAGGGTGACTAAAAGTGGCAGTGTCGACAAATTGACAAAGGCATGAAGATGCTATGTTTAAAATTTCAGGCCATTCCGAGCTTCAGAAGTCCAAATTCAGAGAACTTATTATAAATAGCAGGGCACGTAAGTTGGCGAGGATGATAAAAATTCGTCTAAGTCTGGAGTCTCGTCCAACAGGCATAGGAAAATGCGCCCATCTCAGCTAGAGGCGTAGAAATTTTTTGAAAATGTGAGTTCATCCTTCACACAGGGCAAAATGCGCCCAAGGCAGGAAAGTCAAACAAAAGTCAACATTTTTTTATCCTGTAGGTATGAGAAAATGCGCCCAAAATGAAAGAGGGAAAAGTTGAAAAAGTTTCTAAGGCATGGAAATCCGCCTCACCCCTCAAAATGCGCCCAAGATTGATGCTTGTCCTGTACACAAGGCAAAATGCGCCCAAAATTCAAGGAGGTCAAAGCAGAGTCAAAGTTTCCCATCCTCCTCAGGGGGCAAAATGCGCCCAAAGTCATGCATGTAAGGACAAAGTTTGGAAGGTGAAGAGTCACCTCTAAGGCGTTGTCTTGAGTTTATCCACCAGCTACATCAAAATGCGCCCAAAGGAAGAGAGAGTCAACAAGTCAACACGTTTTATCCTCCTCACCCTCCAAAATGCGCCCAAACTTGTGCATGTGAAGACGAAAACGTGAAGTTGAAAGGTCACAGGGGGACGTGGTTGCAAGTTCATCCTTCTCTCACATAGAAATGCGCCCATATTTGGATGTGAAAGGTAAATAAAAGTGGTAAATGGGACGAGAGTGTTACCAAGGCGTGGTGAAAGATGTAAATGCTAGGCGCTCAAGGTGTTAGAAGATACTTGAAGGTATGTGTGGCGTGATTTTCCCTCATGAGTATGCTAGGCGCCTAAAGGATGGAAATATTTCTAAGGCGTGATTTTAAAATTCCCTCTCAGAGTGTGATATGCGCCTAAGGTTATAGGTGTTGGAGATTTTTTCTAAGGCGTTGAAGGCGTGGTATGTGTTGGAAAATATCTGAAGGTGTTGAGAATAAAATAAAATGAAGTATGCTAGGCGCCTCAGGGGGAAAATAAGATATTGCCTAAGTGTTAAAAAATTTCTCTAAGGCGTTGGGCTTTTAAATAAATATTTTCCAAGTGTGGAGTGAAATACAAATGAAGTGAGACGTGCCGGGAATGAATAAAATTTTCTAAACGAAGTTGATCAAAAAAAATTTCCTCTCCACTGGCAAACGAAATTTTTTTTAAGGAAACTTCTCAAAGTGCAAGATGATTTAAAATATTTTCTAAGGCAAATTATTTTTCTTTCTTAGAAAATACGCCCAGAGCCTCAGGGTGGTGAAGTTTTCCGGAGCACGAGCAACTTTCCTCAGAGATGCAGTCAGAGACGATGATATTGCAAGGTGATTCAAATTTTTCAAGAAGTCAGAGCAACACAGAGTGATCACAGGCGAAGAACGAATTTAAATGGTGAAAATAATATTTTTCTAAGGTTCAAATTGACAAATTAAATGAACCCGTTCGTTGGGTACCCATGGATTCCAGACAATCTGAAGAAAAATTGCTTTTGGGTACTGAACATTCATGATGATAAATGGATTTCCAAGTCTTTCAAGCTTCGCCGACACTTTTTCAGTGAAGAATTTAATCAGTGCTCAAATTGTGAATTTTCCTAAGGGAGAATTTTAAATTTTCTGAGGCAAAAATGAATAAAATGTGTTTTCAAAGTGAATTTTCTTCGAACGATGAATCTGAAGGGAGTTGCCTAGATAAGTTTGTTTAAATTCTTCGAAGATGAATTTTCCAAGAGCAGATGATGAAGTTAAAAATTCGAATTCAAGTGACAGAGCTCCGGCTGGTGAGTTAAAAGAAGATGAATTAAATTAAATTTTTGAAAGCAAAATCCAAAACGCCAGTCAAAGTCAAGTTTCTAGAAGAATAATATTCCCGACGACTGGAGACAAGTGTCAGAAACACCAGAGAGGGAAAATTCGAATTCTTGAAGTGGAGTAGTGGAGTTTAATGGCACTGGCTAAAATTAACTTCTTCTAGAATTCGAGTTTTGGCTATAAAATGAAGATGCTTTTCACTTGTTTTCACAGCTGGAAGTCGAATTTGCTCTGAGAGTGAGACATTGCAGTGAGTTGCTGAAGCTTGAGGGAATTCAAAATTTTGCTGAGTCTGAGTGAGTTGCTGAAGTTTGAATTTTGCTGAGAAGTTGAGTTTGCTGAGGAGGCGCACTT